>CAUYPK010007997.1:0-27266 GCA_963574355.1 Loris lydekkerianus | reverse complement strand
CTAAAGAAAAACTGTAAACTAGCAACAACAACTTTAAAACTTTAAATAAAGTGCAGAAAACCGTAGCTTAACAGGTAATCAAGCTGTGGGTTATATAGTTATGGGTTAAATAGTTCAGTGGAATACAGTTCAGTTCAGCCGTGACTTGTGGACTGAGCTGAAGTACTGCCCCCTCAAGCAGATGGCAGAAGACGACTGGAGACTACGTGCATTTGATTAGGTGCGCGCGCACCGAATCAAATAACCTGTATGACCCGAGTATAAGCCGAGTTCGGGTTTTTCAGCACAAATTTTGTGCCGAATAAACTCGGCTTATACTCGAGTATATATGGTAAGTATTTTTGTAAAATTCTGTAATGCACATTTTGTAAATAAAGGTACATTGAACTACAATTTCCCAGTTTCCCTTTGTATGACAACTTCATGGACAACTTTTGGGACACCCTGGAGTTCCCTTATGTTTTTTTTCATGCTGTTTTCTTCTACCCCCAAAGCACTGCCCTCTCCCACCTGGACCTTGAACTCTTAGGCTCCTCTTACTTTAGCCACTTGAGTAGCTAGAACTAAAAGCATATACCACCAAACTTGGCTAATTAAAAAAAAAAATTGTAACAATGGGGGGGGGGGTCTTGCTGTGTTGCTCAGGCTGGCCTTGAACTCCTAGCCTCAAGCAACCGTCCTGCCTTGGCTTCTCAAAGTGCTGATATTACAGGCCTGAGCAACCAGGCTTGGTTGCTAGTCACGCTTATTAACAACTCTATTAAGGAATCACGGATATAAAATAAGCTCCACATATTTTATATATATAATTTGACAAGTCTGAGACGAGTGTAGACTTATGAAATCATCACTGCATTCAAAACATCCATCACTCCCAAAGCTCTCTCGTACCCCCTGGTAATCCATACTTCCTGCCCCTTGTACCCACTTTTCATTCTTAGACAGCCAGTGACCTGCTTCCTGTTTGTATAGTTGGTATTTTCCCCAGTTTTCTATGAATAGAATCATATAATTTGCATATTTTTCTGTTTGGCTTCTTTTATTATTCCTGAGCAGTCTACTGTCTGGGTATATCACAGTTTGCTTATCCCTTTACCTGCTAGTGGACTTTTGAGTTGATCCCAATCTTTGGCTGTTACAAATAAATATAAATTATCCAATTATTACAGTTATCTAAAAGTTATCCAGTAATGCTAAATTCTATCTGGAGGGGAAAACATGTAGTCTTTTACCATTAAGTGTGATGTTTGCTTTAGGTTTTTCATAGATGTACCTTATGAAGTGAAGGAAACCCATTTCTATTGCTAGTTTGCAATTTTAGTTGAATAGTAGAGCATCTCAACAGATTATTTATGTGGTAAACTACATATACTGTGTTGATTTTTGCATGTTAAACCAAACTTGTAGGCCTGGGATTAAAGCCTACTTGGTCATAAAGTATCTTTTTAATATATTGTTGGATTCTATTATTTCTTCTAAAAATCGCTGGATTGGATATACTCAGTTTTTCTGCAGATTGTTACATCTATGTTCCCAATGGATATTAATTTGCAGTTTTCTTTTATTATACTACCTTTGTTTGGTTTGTTATCAAGGAAAGGCTGGCCTCAGAATAAGTTGGAAAATATCATTTAAATTTACTGGAAGAGTTTGTGTAGAAGTGGTGTTATTTCTTCCTTCATTCTATAGTATTCCCTGGTGAAGCCATCTGGGACCTGGAATTTTATTTAAGCAAAGATTTTAAGTATTAATTCAATATAGTTAATATACATAGACCTATTCAGGTTATCTAGTTCTTCCTGTGTGAGTTTTGGCAGTTTGTATCTTTCAAACAATTTACCCATTTCTTCTGAGCTGTCAAATTATTGGCATAAAGTTGTTTATAATATTCCCCTACTATCCTTTTAGTATTAATATTTGCAGAATCTGTATTGATGTAACACGTCTCATCTTGATTTTGGGAATTTATGCCTTCTGTTGTTCATCAGTCTGACTAGATGTACATCAATTTTATTTTGGTTCCTCTGATATTTGCTATTCTTTTTCTGATTTCTATTTCATTGACTTCTGCTCTTTTACTGATTCCTTTCTTTTTTTTTTCAGTTTAATTTGCTCTTAGTTTTCTAGTTTCTTGAACTGTAAACTGAAGTCACTGATTTGCAACTCTCTTTTAAAATTTAGGCATTTGGTGCTATGTATTTTACCTAAGTATTGCTTTAACATCACTATACAAATTTTGATAGATTTCCATCTTCCTCAAGTTCAAAATACTAACTTTTCTTTAATTTCTTCTTTGACCCATGGGTTACTTTGGTGTGTATTATCTGGCTCCCAATGGTTTAGGAATTTTCTAGAGATCTTTTTGTTTTTGATTTCTAATTTTATTTCATTATGGTATCTTCAATCCTTTTATATTTATTGTGATTGTGACGTTGGCCCAGAATATGGTCTGTTTTAGAAAATATGCACTTAAAAAGAAAATGTATTCTGGCGCTGTTAGGTAGGATGTTTTATAATAGTTCAATTGAAAGTGCTATTTAGGTCTTCTGCAGGCTTACTGATTTTCTGTTGGCATGTTCTATCGATGATTGAGATAGGAGTACTGAAATTTCCAGCTGTTAATTGTGGATCTGTCCACTTTTCCTTATAGTTCTCTCAATTTTGCTTTATGTATTTAGAGCCATAAATGTTTTCTTCATGAATTGACCCACATTACCTTGTTATTATTTTAAAAATAATCACCTTTTAAAAAGACATAAATAATAAGGAAAAAAATCTTATAAATTTATCCATATAGCTATTATTTCTAGTGTTTATCATTCATTTTTGGAGATCTGTATCTCGATGTGATATAGTTTTACTCTGTCTGAAGGATTTTAACATTTCTTGTATTGTGAGTCTTCTGGGAATTAACTGCTTCTCCTTTTGTGTATCTAAAAAAGTCTTTAATTCACTGTCATTTTTGAAGATTTTTTTTTTCTTGGTATGGAATTGCAGGTTGACAGTATTTTCTTTGAGTATTTGAAGATGCTGCTTCTCTGCTTTCTTGCTTGTTATTGTTTCCAATGAGAAAATTGTTATTATTCTTACCTTTATTCCTCTGTATATAATGTGTCTCTTTTCCTCTGGCTATATTTATCATGGTTTTGAGCAATTTGGTTGTGATATGCCTTGTGATTTTTTTTTTTTTGGGGGTGTGTGTGTGTGTGTGTGCATATGCGTGCGCGCCATGAGTAGAGTTCACGGAACTTCTGGGATTTTGGCACTTAAAAAGTTTTTGGAAAAATTTCAGCCATTATTTCTTCTAATATTTTTTCTGTCCTTCTCCCTTCTTTGTTAATTTTATTTAATGTACATTAGGCCACTTAAAGTTGTCCCACAGTTCACTGAGGATCTGTTCATTGTTTGAAAACTTCTCTTTTCAAACTGTGCTTCACTTTGGAAAGTTTCTGTTGCTATGTTTTCAAACTCACTAATCTTTATTTCTACAATATCTAATATGCTGTTAATCCCATCCACTGTAATTTCAGGTCAGACATCATAGTTTTCATTTCTAGATATTTGATTTGGATCTTTTTAGATATCTTTAATGTTTTCTTAAAACACAATTATGATAACTATTTTAATGTCCTTGCTGGCTATTTCTAACACCTTGGCAGTTCTAAGTTGTATTTTCTTGCTTCTTTGAGGGTCTGTGAATTTTTGGTTGGATGCCAAACATTGTCAATTTTACCTACTTGGATGCTAGATGTATTCCTATTCTTTGACCTTTATGTGGGTTGTAGCTATTTGGAAAAAATTTCCTCTTTGGGGGTCTTACATTTAAGATTTATTATAGGAAACCAGAGCAGTGTTTAGTCAAGGATCAATTATTCCCCACTATTCATACAAGTACACTTTTGTGTACTATACACAATGCCCCATGAATTGTAAAGTTTTCTAATCTAGCTGCTGGGGAAAGGCACTATTCTCCCCTTTCTGTGAATGCCAGGTACTACTATCTCTAATGTTTCAGATACTTTCCTTGTCTTCAGGCAGTTTTCTTGTGCTGATCAGAGGGATCCTGCATTCTTTGCGTAGCTCCTCTCTGTGACTGTCCTGCAAATTCTATCCACCCCGGTTTTCTAAGCTCGAGGCTCCACTATGGCTCTCCCTTCCGGTGCCGGGGTCTGATATTCTCTCAAGGCAGTAAGCTGGGACATTGTAGGGCTTCCCTTGTTTTGTTTCCCGGCTCTCAGACATCACTGGCTTTCACCACCTGATATCTAGAATGCTGTTTCATATAGTTCATCTGTTTTCTGGTTATATTAGAGGGGAAGGTAAATGTAATTCTCACCCTTGTTACTCTACCGTGGCCAGCAGTGGGGGTGTCCCACTTTTAAAACTTAGAGATCTTTTTTAAAGTGAAGAACAAATACTACCTCTCTTTGATGACATTTCCCCAGAACATTTCCCCCAAATCTCACTTTTGTCTGAAGATGTATCTGACCTCTGTGCTTTAATTCATTTTCTTTATCCTTGTACAAACTCACTGTGAGTTAGGCATTTGTTTCCCTTGATGGGCCACAATTGGCAAGAGGCTGGTCTTTGTGTTCCTCTGCCTAAGCAGATATATGTGATTGAGCCTCATGAAATATATTTTTCTTGTTTCTAGGTGCTGGTCAACCTACACTGACTTTCATGTTTTTTTTTTTTTTTTTTTTTTATCATCTTAACCATTTTTAAGTGTATGGTTCAGTAGTATTAAATGTATTCACACTGTTGCGAAACAGATTTTCAGAACTTTTTCATCTTGAAAATATATATCATTTAAATTCATTAATTCATTTTAATGAATAAGCAAATTTGGAGCCACTTTTAAGCTTACAGATAAGATTAACAAATTAACCAAAAATGTTTATTTGCTCAAAGGCTTATAGCTAGCTGGTGGCGGAGTCGGAATCAGAAGCCACATTGTTTCCTGTCAAGTTCTCATCCCTACGAGGTCTGTTAATTTGATGCATATGCTAAACACAGAGGCCAACAACTGCCATGCATCAAAGAAGCCTCAGTTGTGGAAAGTTACTAATGCTGACCGGCATAATTTAACTCGGCTGATTTTGGTGTTTTTTTTTTTTTTTTTTTTTTCATTTGTCTTGGTTGGTAAGCAGTATAATTTCCTTTAACAAACTGTTCCCTGATTTTGTTTCTGACAAGTTCTCTGAGTCATCTGCTGCTGTAAGGTCACTTTCCTTGTCCATTTCATACCAAAATTTCTTTTGTTCTTATATCCTCATATTCTTGTCATTTTTTTGTAATAAATCAGACATTGTATCTTTCTCCCTAAGACTGGAATATAACTGTTTCATTTAGTAATAATTCTGTCTTACCAAGGATGATTACATAGATAGAGCTGATTTTTTTTTTCCCACTATGAAAACTTTGTGTGAATTTACTTGTTACCAGTTGCTTTGTTTCTGGCAACTCATAATGCTTAAATAATTTTTATGGTTTTAAAATTAATATATAACAATCACAGGAAATTTGACATTCCATTAACTTTTAAAACAAGTTAAAAAGGAGACCAAAAGTAAGAAGTATTAGGTACAAAAACCATTTGTTTTGCCATCAATATCATGTTGGCGATTTCTTCTGGTTTCAAATATTGAGGAAAAGAAAGCTTGGAATAATTTCTCTATGTGTCAAAGAGAAGCTAAGGGAAATAACCGTTGCTAAGAAAGGCTGGGGGATGGTTTTTTAATTTAATAGAACCAACCCTTCCCCGTTACATATAAAGGCCTGAGATGTGCGGAGAACCTGGCCAGGAATATGCGCCATGTGGGAGCAACTGGGAAACGTAAGAATTTGGTTTTTGAGCCTATGTCAATGTTCCAACCTCCAGAAAATACTATGCTCTCATCCTCTGAAAATTCAGGGGACAAAAATTAATCTGGAAGAATGAAGTCTTACTCTTTCCTCTAGTGGTAAGTTTCTTATCTGTAACCCAAGAATCCCCATGGCCCAAAGAATAACAAATACCAGAGTCTAGGGAACAGAAATGGCCCCTGCTCCACAGGTATGCAGGTGATATTTTGAACCCAAAGGCAGAACTTTAACTAATCGTGTGGTTTCTTTTATTTAATCCTGCCAAGACATTTTCAATCCTGATTTTGTCATCCAAAATATAAGTTATCCTTCCCAAGTTTGTGTTATTTGAAATTTGGTAAGTATGTCTTTGTCTAAGTCATTGTTTTAAGAAAAAAATCATGTTAGTTTTACCCAATTTCTTCTCACTAAACTTATGCTGGCATTTGTTGTCCTTTTCTCTAAGTACTTGTTAATTCTGAAAATTTCTTTTAAAATTTTGCAGAAAATTTACATCAGGTTCAACAATAGCTGTAATTTTTGGATCCTTGTTCAACATTTGCAAAACAAGGAAAATATTTACCTGTCTTCAGTATCAAATTTATGTCAGGTCCAACAATAGTTATAATTTTGGAGTCTTTGTTCACATTTGCAAAACTAGGAAAATCTTTATCTGTCTTTAGTATTTTGTTCCTTTTCCACGGTCCACAACTGCTCAAAGATTGCTGAGAGTGAACAGGGTTTCCTCTCAAGATGCTCTCCAGTGTCTTGGGTTCTGGCCTGGAGGTTTAAACTAATAAAGCATTCAGTAGTCCTCTTTTCCTAGTTGGTTTTAAAATTCCCTCTTAGTTTCAATTTTTAAAAATTTCAAACTATTAAGGGGGTACAAATGTTTTTATTACATGGTTTAAGGCAGGGCTATTAGTGTGCCCATCACCTGAATATGGAAAATGTTTTTCTTAGAAAATACCTTCTATTAATATTAACTTGATACCATTTTTCCTGAATGAGGATATCTGTCCCATTCTTGTTCGACAAGCAGTGCTTCTCCTTCCGTTTTTGTTATTTATCCCAAGGACTATTTAGGTTAGAACTCTCTGGGATGCAAGTGACCGAAACTCAATTCAAAATAGCTTAAGCAAGAAGGGGAACTTGTTATGAAGTAGGAAAATTCATTGATTAAAAACTTGCCAAATGGTGAACTCATCCCAGGTCACGTGCTGAATGACCAATCTGCCACATTTGCATATTTCACAAAGCTGTTTTTTTGTTGTTGTTTATCCAAATTTTGTTAAAGCTATTAGCAGAGCCTGTGAGGGGCATGAAGGTTCTCGGGTCTTCAGCGTCTCTCTACCCCTCTGCCTTCTCCTCCCTCTGCTCCTCAACCTCCCTTTTCCGAGGGTTGGCAGCCCAGGTGCTCTGGGCACAGATTCTCCTTTCCTTCTAGTCTCTGTTCTAATTATTTCCAGTTGTAGCAGCAGGGCCAGAAATAAATGGACTATTCCTTAAACCTTCCTTATGGAAACAAAATGAAAATCAACTGTAACTTTGTAGAAGTCCTTGAAAACTATCAATTGCCATGTCCTTGAACTACTAAGATGTTGCAAACTTTGTAACGAGCCAAAAGAAACATGTTTTTGGTAAATCTGTAAATTTGACTAGTTTGATGGAAGGGTGCTAAATATCAAATGGAAAATAACTGAAAGAGGATTTCAGTATTTAGTGGAAAGTAAAATTCCTACAGGAAATACTAAAATCTGGTTTGTTTTTGTTTTTTTTTTTTTTTAGGCAGAGAATCACTTTGTTGCCCTTGGTAGAGTGCTGTGGTATCACACAGCTCACAGCAACCTCCAACTCTTGGGGTTAGGTGATTCTCTTGCCTTAGCCTCCGGAGTAGTTGGGACACAGGTGCTCACCGCAATGTCTGGCTTTTTTTGTTGCTCAGTTTTCATTGCTGTTTTAGCTGGCTGGGGCCGGATTTGAACCACCACCCTCGGTATATGGGGTCGGCGCTCTACCCACTGAGCCATAGGAGCTGCCCCCAAATCTGGGGGTTTTGATAATTGCTTTGTATTTTAAGACCTGTTTAAGAAAGCGTGTAGCGCTAGTTTCTAGGAAAAAGTGGATATGAATGACCTCAAATGTAGATTGCCTGATCCTGACAGTCAAACTCTCATATCTGGCGCTACTACTTGGGAATAGCTACGTGGACTATCTTCTCTTAGTGATCTACCGTGGGTTATACCCACCTTTCTAACCTCTCCCTTGCTAGCTCTTTCTCTGTTTATTTCATTCTTTTTGGCACGTGGGGGCCGCAGACATATATGTCAATGATGTCCTCAAATTCCCACTTCCCATAAGTGGATAATATTTTGCATTCTTGAACATGTCTAGGCTGGATACTATCTATCTTATTATTTTCTCCCCATTACTTATATGATAAAGTTCAAGTTTTTGGTACGAGGTTTTATAAGCTCCTACTTATTTTTCCAATCTCATTTCTTGCTGTAGAATAGGAGATGCAGATGTGTGCTGGACCCTTTGGTCGCCTACAATCACCCGATTCTCCAAATGTACCAGCTCCATTGAACTTTTGCATATTCTGCTCCCTTCTTTGGGGAAAATCTTGCCCACTGCTCACCCAACAACCTCCAGCCAGACTCGAGGACCCTCTGGTGCATCTTCCATCAGACTGAGGACCCGTACAGTCTGATGATCACCTGCTTTAGCAGAGTTTTCCTGACTCTGTGGGCAAAGGGAATCAGGCCCTTTTGTCCATGGCCCTCCCACAGCACACACTGGGCAGTACAGTGCACCAGGATCTCTCCCCTGGGTTAAGGGATGCTTGTATCCCTCCTCCCACTCATAGCCTGACCTGGGACGGGTGCTCAGGGAACGCATGCTGAGTGAAGGTTTAAAAATAGAACAGTATTTGTTGCAAATAAAACACTTGGTTAAGTATATTATGCTTATATAAAAATCCTGATTCCAATATAGCTGCTAAGACCTGAAATAAACACATTAAAAAGCTTTTAAAAATCCCATTAAGTTAAAGAGTTCTATCTGACATTCAATTTAGAAAAAAATTCCAACAGACAGGACAAACCAGGGTATTATTCACTAATCTTTGGGTGAATTCATGAATCCCTCACAGGAAGATGTCCATTTTAAAGTTTAGTGTGAAGGCCTTTAAAAAAGTAATATGGCCACTGTAAACGGACAGTAGCTTCTTGTGGAGATGCTGAAAAGATGATCAGTTTTCCAGTATTTTTGGATTCACTCTTTGAACATGAAAGGCAATGATGGACATGTCATAAAGCAAGTTAAGTATCTTTGATCTGCACAAAAATCCCCACAAAATCTCTTTCATAAAAGCAGGTAAAGCTGAGGATCACTGTGCCCCTGCCTGTCCTCCCAGGGAGCTTTGTCCCCGGGCAGCTGCCCCTCTGTGCAGATGGGCACAGGGAGGGAGATGGAAGCCAGTAAGTAGCTCACAGAGCACAGCAGCCGCCATGCCCTGACACAGCTTTGGTCTGGTCCTGCCTCGGTCACATGGAAACCCTTCTAAGATTTCTCTCTGTACTCTCTGTGTACAGAAGGTGGGTGTCAGTATAAACTGTGGGTTAAGTTCATTATGTGAGCGCCTATTTGCAGGTGGGGTTTCCGACTGGGAAATAGGCAGGTGGGTAATTGAAAACCACAGCTTAGGAATGAGCAATGGCTCTTTCTGGAACAACTGCATGTGTTAAACAGAATCCTGGTCCTGTGTGATTTCTCTGCAATTCTCACCTCACTTATAATCTCCATTCCCCCTTCACTCTTTTCTTTGAACCTCAGACTTTCCTTCCCACTTCTTTCCATTGGGGGCAGTAGAGGATGTTATTCTGGAGTTCACTTGGTAATACCTTAAAAATATTTTGGTGATTTCATTTTTTAAAGAACAGATTTTTATCACAATGGCTTCAGCCAACTGGCCGTATTAAAACATGTGTTTGGCTTGGCATCTGTACTCAGTGGTTACATCACCAGCCCCATACACTGAGGCTGGCGGGTTCGAGCCTGGGACAGCTAACCGACAATGACAACTGCAACAAAAAAACAGCTGGGCGTTGTGGCGGGCACCTGTAGTCCCAGCTATTTGGGAGGCTGAGGCAAGAGAATTGCTTGGGCCCCAGAGTTTGAGGTTGCTGTGAGCCGTGTCATCACTCTACTAAGGGCGACATACTGAGACTGTCTCAAAAAACAATATAAAACAAAAAACATGTGTTCATCCTGGTCATTTTCTAGGCCAATTCATAAAACCAGTGACTTGCAAATGCTAGCATGTGTGTGGACCACATGGACAGCTTATTAAGGGTGTAGGTTCTTGGGGAGTATGATTTAGACAGCCTGGGATGGGGCCTGCGGGCCCGCTATTTGAAAAAGCACCCTCAGGTGCTTCAATGCAGGTGCAGCCCACATTTTAAGGAGCCCTGACGTAGACAGACTATCACTGTTTTATTCACGGCTGTATGCTTTTTCATTATAAGGAAATAGCATAATACACTCACTCAGGTTTATTTTGAAGAACCTTTCCATGTTTTCACAATTAAAACCAATGCTGTATGATTTGTTTTCCTGTCCAGCATTACTTTGGCTTCTTTTGCAAAATGCTGGGCTCATCAAGACAATCCCCCCAGTTCTGCCTCCCCCTCTTCCAAAAAATGCTCCTCCCTTGGTCTTTCTGGAAATGTCCATCTTCTGTGAAGACACCACTTCTCTGGCCAAAGTGACTGCCATCAGGGTCACCTTGCCCACACCTTGACAATCTCATTATTCTGGCCATAGTTCCTGTGTTAGTAAGAACACTTCCCTGGGGTTTCGGACAGTAGCCCATAAAACGTGGCCCTGAATTCCTTACTTATGGCAAGACTGGAAAAGGGGATCCTGGGAGTTATTCACAGACATTTCCAGGCATGTGGAAGAAGCCACTGTGGGGCAGTGAGGGAGGCACAGAGAAGATGAGAGCTAAGAGGTGGTGACAGCATGTGACCCATAGCACGGCTGCTCCTCTCCCAAGGGCTTCCTTCCTGAGGTGCTTTTGTCCACTAAACGCAAACAACTTGGCTGGGCACATAATTCTTGGGCTCTAATGTTTTCCCCTCAAAAGACTAAAGATATTCTTCCACTGGATTCTGGCATTTACTGCTGCAGAAGACTAGGACAATCCTAACATTTGTTTGTTTGCAAGGGAATCCCATCCCACCCCTAGGTCTGCGTGTTTAAAATGTGTGTATGTATCTGTGGGAGGGCTCACGTACGCCCAGGTATCTTTTCTTTTAAACCTTGAAATTAAGAGGCCATCACAGTAACAAAGTAGGCACTTTGACTCTTCAGACAAGTTGTTTTTAGTATAGATTTTCTTTCAGTATGCTTTAAATTGCTATATTTTATTCAATACAGTTCTCTGTAAAGATGTTCCTTATTTTGTGCATTTCTAAGAAAGAGAAAATGTTGCCCATTCTAACCGTAAGTATCAATCGTAAGTCCCAGCCTCATTCAGAGATGCTAAAAATTCTAAAACTGTACCTCTTAAGAGTCAGTGTGCTTCTTCATGTATGCTGTGTTTGCCGTATTTCTTCCAGAACAGAGCATTATGCCTGGAACATAGTGCCCTATAAATACTTGCAGAATAGATAAAGAGGCCAGGAGATACTTTCTTCTGACTGTAGCTCACCCCATTAGAAAATCAAGCTTATTATAAAACTTCATATCTATATTTAATCCAAGAAATTTTAGGATTGGATAATAATTATATCTGATGAGCCTCAAATGTTCCAGGTTTCTTTGTTTGTGTATTTTTAAATGTTGCTTTTTCTTCAGATAGATACTAGGAATTAGAATTTCTTAACCTAATGTAATATTTTGCTGCTGAAAAACATGTCTCATGCATATAGTTGACTTGTTAGTTCATATCACAGACATTAGGATCATGCTGTCCTAAGTCTGTAGACATGTGTTGTGCAAAATATGTTCTGAAGAAAGCCTCGGGAGCTGTGGCAGGAGAGAGCAAAGTTGGAGGGTGAGGAGACAGCTGAATGGACAGGGGTCTTCACTCTTGCTTCAGCAAGACTACTTCCAATTTAACTGGAACTACTTCCAATTTTACAGACTGGGTTTCTTATTCTATTACTAAGAGACCCTGAAATAAAATAGCTTTTTAAGGGGGAAAAAAAAAAGAAAAGAGTCAGTAAAATGCACTGTTACTTCTGCTTAGTTTGTTTCTCTTTGTCGAGTCCGCCCACTAGGGAAGGTAAACTGTGTAGAGTTCTCTGTCCCTCGCCTTCTCTGACACTGTATTCCTTCCTCTGCACACAGACTTCCCCAAACTTTTCTTTCATATCAATTCTACTTTCTGCAATATCAACTGTGCTGTTTTCAGATTCTATTTATTTGTTTTGAGACAGACTTTCACTCTGTCACCTGGGTAGAGTGCCATGGCTTCATCGCTCACAGCAACCTTGAACTCTCGCCTCAAGTGATCCCCTTGGTTCAGCCTCCTGAGTAGCTGGGACTGCAGACGCCCACCTATTTTTAGTAGAGATGGGGTCTCACTCTTCCTTAGACTGGTCTCAAACTCCTGTCTCAGCCTCCCAGAGTGTTAGGATTACAGGTGTGAGCCACCACACTCAGCCTCATTTTCAGATTTTAATGCATGTTTTAATTTTTACATATTTTTTCCCCCTTACTTCATTCAAATAATTAAGCATTTTTAAGTTTCTCAGTCTCCATCTCAGTCTGCCACATAATCTTGGGCCTCCTGATGTAGAATCTATGCTTTCTTGAATTCTGTTCAGAGTGTAAGTAATTTCCATAATATAAATTTTCTATTATATTTCTCTTCAGAAATAGGTTTTTTTTTCCTTTTAAGTCTTATCACCTACATCTTTCTTATGTGAATACCTCTGTTAACAGGCGTCACCACCAAGGAGACAGCTATTCCGTCCTGGGGTTCTCACCCAGAAGCAGCATATGGAGTCCTCCTAAGGTCCACCTGTTTGTAGTTAGAATCCGCTTCTCAGCTTTTAAGCTGGAGAGCTGCCTCATATGCACAGACTCTCGTTGTGGTTTCAGTCTTTTACTTATTATCTAAAACTGCTGATGGGAGCAGGAATCCCTACCTCCTGCTTTCTTGTCTGCTCACTGACAAGGGAAGTTTGAAATTATTTCTATTAATAATTATTTATTTGTTTTAGAAATGTGAATGAAAAGCAGCAACCCCCAGCATACAACATCCCTATAGCTCTTCCAGCTCATGGCCCTTCTAATTGCTGATTTAATATCTTAAAACCCCTAATCACTTCTGTCCACAGATGTGTTACATGCTGAGAGGTGTAATCCTGGAATCAGTACAAGGAGCGTTCATCTAGTGATTACTAGAGGGGTGGAGATCAGCCAGAGGTTGGATACAAAATTACAGTCAGGAGGAATACCTTCTAGAGATCTACAGCACTCCAGGGTGACTGCCATTAACAACAATTATTGTATATTTTCACATTCTAGAAGGGAAAATTTTGAATGTCCACAACACAAAGAAATAGTAAACATTTGACATGATAACATACTAATTACCCTGACTTGATCCCTGCACATTATATAACTATATCGGAATATCACCTTGTACTCCATAAATATGTATAATTACTATGTATTAATCAAAATAAATTTAAAAGTTTAAAAAGAGTTCTTCCTTCCATTCATACAGAAGGAGCATGGAGGTACCATCTTTGATGGGCAAGGCGCACATGTCAGGGAGGAAGGGTAGAAGGACCCTACTGCCGGTGGGCCCCTCTCTCAGCAATTCTCTCTTGACAATGGGTATTCGTTAATTATTTATAGGGAACCTCCCTGTGCCAGTCATTGTTTTGAAAATAGAGAAAGTGCAGTGAACAGCAGAAATAAAGTCTCTGCTTACATGAAGCTTATATTCTCATTGGAATAATAGAGTATTTATGTTCTATATACAAGCAAAGATAGGGTATGGCAGATGGAGATGAGCTATGGAGAAAAATTAAGCAGTGCAGTGAGAGGGGGAGCTCTGAGGTCGTGGAGTCAATCGCTGTTCCATACAGGGTGGTGAGGGGACATGTGAGCAGGGGGGAAGGATGTCCCTCTTGTTGGGTCCATGATTGAATAATATTTCTAGTTCCCAGTACTGGGGAAAGTTGGCGTCTCATCCTGTGTTTTCAAGATACATCTCTACTGGAAGGCAGAGGGGGTGAATTGTGGCCACCCACTTTTCTGTCCCCATAAATCAGATGCTTCCAATAGTTATGATTTTAAACAGCTCAAATGCTCCAAATTTGACAGACCAAAATTTAATTAATCAGGGCCTTACAGGTGACAATCTACATTCTTTGCTTTTCTTTTCTTTTCTTTTGTAGAGATAGAGTCTCACTTTATTGCCCTCGGTAAAGTGCGTGGCATCACACAGCTCATAGCAACCTCCAACTCCTGGGCTTAGGCGATTCTCTTGCCTCAGCCTCCCGAGTGGCTGACACTACAGGCACCCACCACAATACCTACCTATTTTTTTGTTGCAGTTTGGCTGGGGCCGGGTTCAAACCCACCACCCTCAGTATATTGGGCCAGCGCCCTACTCACTGAGCCACAGGCACCGCCCAATCTACATTATGTTCAACTGTCTTTATTTCTCTTATGCATTTTTAGTTGGAATATAATCTACTACCACGAGTGGCTAGGCATTCAAGGATAGCAGCTTGGGAATACAGACCAAAGGCCATGAAAATGCACATTCAGGATTGGGGTGGAGGTGCAGGAGACACCCCTGGGAATGGCAGGAAGGCTGAGCCCCAGCTGTGCTAGTCAGAGAGCCCTGGAGGCTAAGACCTGCAGGAGGCGCCTACTCTCCCCGCCTGCCCTTCCCCTGTGCCCCCACAGTTATAGCAAGGTGCGGCTGCTAAGCAAAGGCCTGCTTGTTGGTGTAAGTCTTCCCATGGTTTTAAGTATGAGTTAAAAACATGAGAAATCTGCAACAGTGAAGCAGGTCGCGTGTTCTGCTAGATTCAGTAGCAGGGCTCCCTTAATTAAGCAGACTTTAAGGAAGAACAAGAAGCAGATGGTACTGACTTCTGGCTTCTATCCACAGAAAAAGAACAAGAAAAATAAGAAATTTCAATGCCTGTGATAGGGATGATACTGAGGTTTCCAGCATCCAGGCAGGCAAATGCCTAGACAGCTGCCGAGGGCAGATGGGTCCTTTGACAGCTGAACACTGCCGAGTTTCTGGTGACTCCATGGTTAGGGCGGCCAGTGGGAGACCATCTGTTTACTTGTGGGCAGAATAGCTCACTCCGAGCAGGTAGTTGCCACTGAGAATGAAACCAAGAAACAGCCAGCCATACCTATAACCTCTGTAAAGTAAACTGGCCGGGCAAACCTCTGGCACTTCAACCGCAAAAAAAGGAAGTCCACCTTAGGGTCTTGTGATGTACCTGAGTTTGACAACAAGACCACAGAGAATGATCATATCCCTGGAGGTGTCACTTGGGATTGTTTCAAAATAATGAAATCCCCAAGAAAGAGTATTGACTGAGAAAATTCTTTTGTTCTTTTCTACTTTTCTGATCAAAAAAGGAAAATAAAAATTCAGAGCAACCTGTAACATTATATACTTAAAAACTAGCTGCCATTTACTTTATTATTAAACTGAAAAACAATTTAGATTAGTAACATATATACCTGTTGTAAAACTTTTATAGTAAAACATAAATCTCCCTCCTACCTCTCTCTCTCTCTGTATACACTAAGTGTCCCAATGCCCTTTCTAGAGAAAGCGTTACCCTTTCCCACATATCTTTCCATATCATCTATATTATACATAACCACTGTGTGCATGTATACATCTGTCTATATCTGTATGTTGCTAAGTAGTGGAAAATTAGCAAGGTGCAGAATGGTGTACGTAGCATACTGCCATCTGTATAAGAAAGTTGTAAAGAGATACGACTCTATCAACAGGTGTCTACACTATATAGGTAGATAAGACCTATCCTTGTAAAGAGATACGACTCTATCAACGGGTGTCTACACTATATAGGTAGATACAGACCTATCCACATAGACAGACAGGTTTCTCTCTCTCAGATACTCTCCTTATAACTTTATTTTACACAAATGGTGGGATGTTTATATACACTACTCTGTATCTTGCCCTTTCTTTACTACTTAATATATTTTGGAAATGGTTTTATATCAATATAGATAAAAATTTCTTGTTTTTATATTGGCTGCTTTTAAAATAAACAAAGGCATATATATCTGAAAGGCTCTGAGAAGTACCATAGTAAAGAAACCTGTTTAACTTCATTAGCGTATCCTAACTGCAGCGGAGATACTGTGGGTTTGCTTCCAAACCACTGCAATAAAGTGAACATCACAAAAAAGCTAGCTAGCCACACCAATTTTTTGGTTTACCAGTGCATATAAAAGTTATGATGTATATTGAAGTCTATTAAGTGTGCAACAGCATTATGTTTAAAAAGCAATGTATATATATCAATTTTAAAATACTCTATTGCTAAAAAATGCTAGCAATCACCTGAACCTTCAGCAACTTGTAATCTTTATTTTATTTATTTTTGTTGTTGTTGCAGTTTTTTGGCTGGGGCTGGGTTTGAACCGACCACCTCTGGCATATGGGGCTGGCGCCTTACTCCTTGAGCCACAGGTGCCACCCAGCAAGTTGTAATCCTTTTACTGGAGGAGGGCCTCACCTTGATTCTGATGTTGCTGACTGATGAGGGTGGTGGTTGCTGAACATGCTATCAGACAGCAGCTCACACTTCAGGGAAACTTTCATGAGAAGTAGTCAGGTTGGCCATGGCAATTTCTTAAAATAAGACAACAGTGACATCTGCCACATTGATAGATTTCTTCTCATGACTGTTTCTCTGCAGTATGAGATGCTGTTTGATAGCATTTTACCCATAGAACTTCTTTCGAAGTTGGAGTCAGTCCTCCTTGCTCTCTTGCTATTTCTACCACATCTGCAGTTATGTCTTCCACTGGGGTCTTGAAAGCCTCAAAGACATCCATGGGTGGAATCAACATCTTCCATACTCCTATTAATGCTGATATTTTATCTCCTCCTATGAATCATGAATGTTCTTAATGGCACCTAGAATGGTGAATTCTTTGTAAAAAGGTTTTCAATTTACTTTGCCCAGATTCATCAGAGGAATCATTACCTATGGCAGCTATTTCTCAAAGAGTAAGACTGGAAAGTCAAAATTACTCTTTGATCTATGCTGCAGAATGGATGTTACATTTTCTGGCATGAAGGAAACCTTGATATCCTTGTACATCTTCCTCAGAGCTCTGAAGTGACTACATGCATTATTAATGAGCACATTATGAAAATTTTTTTTTCTGGGCAGTAGATCTCAACAGTGAGCTTAAAATATTCACTAAACCATGTGTAAACAGATGTTGTATCATCCAGGCTTTGCTGTTTCACTTACAGAGCACAGGCGGAGTAGATTCACTGTAATTCTAAGGGGCCTAGAATTCTAAGGATGGTCAATGAGCATTGGCTTCAACTTAGAGTCACCAGCTAACTATTAGCCATTAACCAGAGTCTCTCCTTTGAAGGCAGGTGCTGACTTCTGCTGCCTTGATATAAAAGTCTTGGCTGGCCTCTTCTTGTCTACACTGAAAATCTGTTGTTTAGTGCAGCCACCTCCATCAGTGATCTCAGCTAGGTCTTCTCCATCAGCACTCGCTGCCTCACCTTATCCTTTTATGTTATGCAGACAGCTTCTTTCCTTTAATCTCATGAACCAGCATCTGCTCGTTTCCAATTTTTCACTCCAGTCTCCTCATCTCTGAGCCTTTACACAATTGAAGAGTGTTAGGGACTTGCTCTGGCACAAAGCTTAGGCTTTGGCTTAAGGGGGATGTGATGGTGGTTTGGTCATCTAGATAGATAGACCACTGAAACTTTTTCCGTCTCGGCAATAAGGCTGTTTGTCTCTTTTCATGTGTGTTCACTGGAGTAGCATTTTTAACTTCCTTCAAGAACTTTTCCTGAGCTGGATGTGGTGGCTCACGCCTGTAATCCCCAAACTCTGGGAGGCAAGGGTAGGTGGATTGCTTGAGCTCAGGAGTTCAAGACCAGCCTAAGCAAGAGCAAGATCTCATCCCTACTAAAAACAGGAAAAAAAATACTAGCCAGGTGTGGTGGGAAGCGCCTGTAGTCCCAGCTACTCGGGAGGCTGAGGCAAGAGGACTTCGTGAGCTCCAGAGATTGAGGTTGCTGCGAGCTACAATGATGCTACGGCACTCTACCCTGGGTGACAGTCCCTCAGAGAAAAAAATAAAAGGACTTTTCCTTTTCAGTCACAATGTGGCTAATTGGCAGAAGGGCCTAACTTCTGACCTACCTTGGCTTTGGACATGCCTTCCCCACTTAGTAAGTCAGCTTTTGCTTGAAAGTGAGAGATGTAAAACTCCTGCTTTAACTTAAGCATTTAGAGGCCACTGAAGAGTTATGAACTGGTATCTCAGGGAACAGGGAGGCCTGAGGAGAGGGAAAGGGATGTGGATCAAGCTTATCATCTTAAATGAGTCCAAGTTTATGGTGGCCCCCCCAATTACAAAGATAACTGACCACAGATCGGCAGAACAGACATGACAATACTGAAAAATTTGGAAATATTGTGAGAATTACAAAGATGTGAAACAGAGACACAAAGTGAGTACACCCTGTTGGAGAAATGGTGCCAACAGACTCACATGATTGCTACAAATCTTCAATTTGTAAGAAATGGAATATCTCTGTAATGAAGTTTGGTGAAATGAAGTATAACTGCACTTTACTAAAGACTGTCTTCAAAAGTTTTAGAAAACATGAATTGTACTTGGGGAGGCAGAAATAATGGCACTAGGTTGAGTAAAGCCTGCAGGAGGGGGAAGAACGAGCCTAATTTATACTTAGTTGGATTTAGTTTCAGGACTCACGTGGAAAGAAAGGTCTGGCTGCAGCGCATCAGAGAGGATGGTGACGAGCAGAAATTTATTCAAGGAGAAGCTTTGTCTTTGTTTTTTTAAATCACAAAACATTCCAAACATTGGTGTATTTTGACTGTGAAATTTGGTTGGGTCTTTTTTACATCTTCCTCGCCTCTAGTTAACTTATAAGCATCTGAAATGTAGTTATATAATAACTTACAATGTCTGTATCTGCCAATTCTAACATCTATATCAGTTCTGAGTTGGTTTCGATCGGATGACTTTCTACCCTCCTAAGGAGTTGCAACCTCCTGCCCACTTATAAGCCTGGTAATCCTTGATAGGTTGTCAGACACTGAATTTTACCTTGTTAGGTGTGGATATTTTTATATGCCTATGACTAGTGATGAGCGTTGCTCCAGGATATAATTAAATTACTTGGGAGCAGTGTAATTCTTTGCGTTTTGCTTTTAAGATTCTTTAGGCAGGGCCAGAGCAGCATTTATTGTGAGGGCTAATTTTTCCCACCTACTAAGTAAGACAAAAACCCTTCTGCGCACTCCACCAAGTGCCCTGTGAGCTCTGGCGCTCTTTAGTCTGCTTCTGGCTCTGTGTGAGTGCCGGGCACTGTCCTCTCTGGTCCCCTTAGCTGGTTCTTTCTCCAGCTTTGGGTAGTTTTGAGTCTTTTCCTCCTGACTTCTGACTAGAAAACTTCTCAGAATGTTCTTCAGGGAAATTATCTGGAACATAAAGAACTTGTCTGGAGATAAATCCCTCTCACTTTTGGATTTCCATAATTAGCTGACAGACAAATAAGATTACCTGCCATCTCATTATGCTTATAAAACACACTGTGAATTCCAAAGTCACACCAATCATACGATACTCGACAATAAAAGAAAACAGCTAGAGAAAAAAAATCAGATTAACCTTTCTTTAAGAAGTAAACAGTAAGTTGGTAACTACAGCTCTAAGTCAAAATTCCAAGCCTCAATTTTCTGGGTGCAGGGAGGAGAGATTTTTATCTCTTATTTCTAATTGATCTTTTCAGTCTTAAGATAGGAACGTCAAGAATAAACAACAACAAAAACGCTAGCATCTTCAGTCTTTTCCTTATATTCGTAAACTTTAAAGAAATCAAAATTCCTGCACATATTAAAGATAGAAACCATGCACCTGAAAAGGTGTCCCGGCATGCATATGGTGAAGCCACTGATGCATTCAAGGCCCAGACCCCAACTTTCTGTCACTTGCAGAGGGCACTTAACAGGTTACCATTTACTGCACACGGACCCAGACTGATGCACAATACTTTAATTTCCCAGGCAAAAACTAATGTATTCATTAAGTTTAGGCATCCAAATTAAAGGTAACAAATAAAAATTACTTTAATTGTCCATACTTCGCTATAACTAAACATTTGCAGGAAAATGAGCCTGCCTATTTGAATTATAAGCATTTATTTTCACCTACCTTGTTCCTATCTCTCCCTTTCGTTCTAAACTTTTCGGTATTTTGCTAAGCTTTACAATTATTTGGCAGATATAAGGGAAGTTTTCAAAGGCCTATGTGTTTATTATTATTTTTTGGTAATTCCTTAGATTCTTTTTTTTTTTTTTTCCCACCAGATGACTGTAAAGCATTACTTTACTTATGGCACATAAAAACATTATATAAAATATTTAAAGATCCCCTTTGACTCAAAACACAGGGTTTAACAAAATTGTCTGTGTAGCCCACCTCTAAAATTAGCCTTCATGTATTTATCAGCGAAAATGAACACAGTAGAATTAGAAATGTTGATACCTGATTCTAAACATGTCCTTGTTTAGATGAGAAAGAAAAGCTATGAGTAAACTTAAAAAAAAGTACTGATTAGAAATCGAACACTTGTACCATTTCTCATTCACTGACTTTAATGAGAGTTCTCCCAGCGTCAAGGAAAAGTAGGCAAAGGCAGCACGCCAGGGAGGGAGCCTTCGACTTGGGAGGGACATGCCTACCCAGAGACTCCATGGCCTCTTACAGGAAGAAAAACCCACCTCTAAAATAGCTCCGATAAGTAACTAGGCAAAATCACTTCTCTGCCTGAGATTATCCATTCACTAGTCTCTATTACCCTTAGGATCTTTCCCTTGGTATTTCTTACATCACTGTACACTACACACATTCTCTCTCTCACCCCCTCCTCACATCATCTAGGCTTACTACGAAGTTCTTGGCAGATGCCACATACCATCGTGACTCTAAGTTTTTGGAGTAGTTACTGCCTCTCTCAGGAATTCCTTTTTATTCGTGGACTTACATGCCATCCAATTTGTTTATATTCATAGTGGATACACTCACTGATTATACTTGGGGTACATAAGAAGCTGTCACAATAGAATACAAAGTGATTTTTCAATCTATGGATTTAACTATATTTGGACTAGCAGTGAGAAAAAAAATCACCATTAGGGATTTCTCTCCTTGTTTGGTTTAGCTGGAGGCTGGAAAAGTCAAGGATCATTCCTACCTTTGAAATTAAGCCCAAATGCTAATTTTGCCTTTTGTGAACCAGATGATTTAAGTTGTCCTTATGGAGGAAAATAACTCAATGCATTAAAAATGGCAAAAAATAAGTTCAGTGATAATTACGATCAAAGATTTCATATACAGGATCTGGTGCAAATAACACTCTTTTTTTGTCTAACAACCTGCAGAAAGAAAATTCTACAGGAGGTACAGAGAGGGCCGAAAGGCTGTACACTTAATGGATTGGAGTGGGAGGGTTTTTGTCTTTTCATGTTTCTCCCCCAATTTCTGTGTTTTCTATTTACCTGTATAATACCGCTACTTTAAAAACGGTGTTACTTCTGCCCTGTATTTAAAACTTGTCTTAGTTATAAAAATCAAACTTTACCTCTTGAAATGATTCACCAGCACTCCGACTAGTTCTCCAATTCGACTCTCATGGGTTGGCTGCTTGCTGAAGAGACAGACAATGAGGTCTTTGTTGTCTTTGGTATGGAACACTACAAGCTGGTCCTTTCCATTGGAGACGCTCAGGCCAGTTAACTACCAAGAGACGATGCGAGAGAACTGTTAGGATGGTTCTTGAAAGAATGAATTCTAAAATATGTTTTATAGTGCTTTCGCGCATAGCACAGTGTGGACCTTAGCCTTTGTCCAGTTCCATGTTACAAGCAGATGGAAGGCAAGTCAGAGAAAGAGTAATTTGGACTTTTGGAATAACATGGGACATTTGGACGTTCCCATGCCAATAGAAACGTCTACCTAAATCTCACCCCTCAAAAAAAAATTAATTCGAAACTCACCATAGATTTAAATGTAAAAATATAAAACTAGAAAGCTTTTAGAAGAAAACACAGGAAAAAATCTTGGTGACCTTGGGTTAGGAGATGATTTCTTAGAAATGACAGCAAAAAGCATAATCCATATAGAAAAACAATTAATAAACTGAACTTCACCAATTTAAAACTTTTCCTCTGAGACTGATACTGGTAGAAGAGTGATAAGACTAGTCACAAACTGGAGAAAATACTTGTAAAGATGTATCTGATAAAGAACCTGTATTCAGAATATACAAAGAGCTCTTAAAACTTAGTAAGAAAGCGGGCGGCACCTGTGGCTCAGTGAGTAGGGCGCTGGTCCCATATACTGAGGGTGGTGGGTTCAAACCTGGCCCTGGCCAAACTGCACCAAAAAAACAGCTGGGTGTTGTGGTAGGTGCCTGTGGTCCTAGCTACTTGGGTGAATTAGGCAAGAGAATGGCTTAAGCCCAAGAGCTGGAGGTTGCTGTGAGCTGTGACACCATGGCATTCTACTGAGGGTGACAAAATGAGACTGTCTCTAAAAAAAACAAAACAAAAAAAAAAAGAAATCAGGCTGTATCACCTTACCATACTTCAAGCTATACTATAAATCTATATATCAAAACAGCACGGTACTGGCACAAAAACAGAATATAGAACCAAGTGATGAATCCAGCCACATATTGTTATTTGATATTTGATAAGCCTATCAAAAACATAAATTGGGGGAAAGATTCCCTATTTAACAAATGGTGCTGGGTGAATTGCCTGGCGACTTGTAGAAGAGTGAAACTGGACCCTCACCTTTCACCATTAACAAAAATTGATTCTCACTGGATAGAAGATTTAAACTTAAGACATGAAACTGTAAAAATACTAGAAGAGAGTGCAAAGAAAACACTTGAAGAAATTGGACTTCGAGAATACTTTATGAGGAGGACCCCCCCAGCAATTGAAACAACACTAAAAATATATTACTTAATTTGATCTAATCAAATTAAGAAGCTTTCGCACAGCCAAGAGCACAGTAAGTAAAGCCAACAGACAGCCTTCAGAATTGGAGAAGATTTTTGCAGGTTATGTTTCTGACAAAGGTCTGATAACCGGAATCCACAGAGAACTCAAACTAATCAATAAGAAAAGAACAAATGACCGCATTTCTTTGTGGGCAAGAGACTTGAGCAGAAGCTTCTCTGAAGATGACAGGTTCATGACCTACAAACACATGAAAAAATGCTCATCATCTGGAATTATTAGAGAAATGCAAATCAGAACCACTTTGAGATGTCATCTAACTCCAGTAAGAGTAGCACACATCACAAAATCCTAAAACTATAGATGTTGGCATGGATGAGGAGAGAAGGGAACACTTTTGCACTGCTGGTGGGAATGCAAATTAATACGCCCCTTTTGTAAAGATGTTTGGAGAATGCTCAAGGAACTAAAAGTAGACCTACCATTTGATCCTGCAATGTCTTTACTAACTAGGTTTGTACCCATATTATCAAAAATCATTTTACAACAAAGGCATTTGTACCAGAATGTTTATTGCAGCCCAATTCAGAATTGCCAAGACATGGAAGCAGGCTAAGTGCCCATTGACACATGAATGGATTAACAAATTGTGGTATATGTGTACCATGGAATACTACACAGTTATGAAAACGATGGAGACTTTACATCTTTTATGTTTATCTGAATGAAGCTGGAATATATTCTTCTTAGTAAAGTATCTCAAGAATGGAAGAAAATGTGTCCAATGTACTCATTACTACTATGAAATCAACATATAATCAGCTATGCATTCATATGAGTGATAAAATACATAGTCAATATATATTGACCAGAAAGAAAGGGAAGAGGGAGAGGTCTGGAGGAGGGAGGGTATCACCTAAGGTGCATAATACAATGGTATGTTTCAAAACTATCAAGAATAGAGTGTAAATGTCTTACCACAACAAATAAGTGAGGTGATGGTTACATTAATCTGTTTGATGTAAGCATCCCACACCATTTATCAATTCAGCACACTGTACCCATAAATGCATTAATGTTCACTGTCATGATTTAATAAAGAAAAAGGAAAGAAATAGATTACCTTAACCATGATTAATTTTCTCCTTTGTGTTAAACATTCCCTTGCCTTTCTCAGGTTTACTACCTACATATTTAATTACATTTGGTGAGTTCTTTCCTAACTTTGGTCATTTTTAATCATTTATGAATACTCTTATTATAAATGCATTTCACTGTAATTTTTTTCATTCCCTCTGTTCATGTTTAACTTTATTAGTCAATGGAAATCTTTTTCCAAGTGACTGTGATATGTTATCTCATTGTGATTTCAATTTCTTTCCTTTATTACTAATTGAAGTGAACATCTTTTTCTTTATTTTTGTTTTTTATTCCTGTCTTTAAATTAATAGATATTGTGGTTCCCAAAAGATCCTCTTTTGTCCATGATGTATTTCTTTACAGACCTACCTGAGCTGGCCTCAGGCTTCTCTAGTTCTCTGGGCTTTCTAGGACGAGAAACCGAATGCCCACAAAAGGATTCTTTTACCACAACATTTGTTAATTGTTTTTCAGATTTTTCTTCTGTTTGACTATGAGTTCTGAGTTCTTTTGTGTGCTGGAATGAAAAACAGATTTTCACTAGGAAAAGCATTCATGTATTTTTTGTATTTCTCCAATTCCTGTAGTATATCCAGTTTTTTCTAGATTTTGAATAAGAAAACTGGAAGAGTCTTTACCACATAGTGGAAAAGATCGCGGAAACAATATGCTATTAAAGCCACTGAAGTCATAAACCTAGAATATGGCTCAGAAATGAAAGAGGAGAGAAATGAATCATGAAACAGTTAAGAAGAGGCTTCAAGAGCATGTCTGAACTTCATATACTTTCATATCTCTTTCCCTAATTCTGCTAGTCATCCTTCTGATACATTGTTGAAGATTTTCATTGCTTGGCCACAGTATGTGTATGATGTTTTAAAATTCATTCACCTTCAAGTGAATGGCAATAGACTTTTCCATGGAGGACTGGGTATTGCTGGACCCTGTTTAGAAAAATGCTGTACAGAGATGTGTTTCCTGGAGAACTTTAGGAACCTCCATGGATCTGGCTGGCTGCATTCTTTCATCATTTGTTATGCAGCAAATAGTTTGTTCTCAGGCTCTTCTTGTGTTCCAAGATTTGTACAAACAATGGCAAGTTAGTGATAAATACAAAGTGAATGGCTGCTGCCCTTGTGTGGCAGTCTAGTGCAGTGTTTTTCAACCTTTTCTATCTCACAGCACACTTGAACCTATAGTTAAACTTCTGTGGCACACTTAAATTATTTTGCTCAAAAACAAAAAAGAGTGAAAAAAGGAATATACTTACTGTGCTTTGAACTTCTTCTGAAAATAATTAATGTTCTTTAAAATTTTCACAGCACACCCAAAATCCTCTCCTGGCACACTGTTTGAAAATTAGTGGTCTAGTGGTTTCATGGGAATATAAAATTCTGTTCATTGCACTGATTTTATTTTTTCTTTCAGGGCTTTCTCTCTCTCTCTCTCTCTCTCTTTCTCTTTCTTTCTTTTTCCCTTTCCTACAGAGCCTCAAGCTTTTGCCCTGTGTAGAGTGCTGTGGCATTACAGCTCACAGCAACCTCCAACTCCTGGGCTCAAGCGATTCTCCTGACTCTGCCTCCAAAGTCGCTGGGACTACAGGTGCCTGCCACAACACCTGGCTATTATTTGGTTGCAGCCATCATTGTTGTTTGGTGGGCCCTGGCTGGATTCAAACCAACTAGCTCAGGTATATGTGGCTGGCACCTTAGCCGCTTGAGCTACAGGCACGGAGCCTCTGTCAGGGTTTTCAGAGGTTAATTCCATCTGGGGCATGGAGTGAGAATGTTTATCTCTGGGTCCTTGTGAAAGAGCTCTGCTTTAGTTGTTTTGCTATTTGTAAATGTGCACCTATATCTTCAGAATCCTTTTATGTATCATTGTTATTCAGCTTGTGCCCTCTGGGATATATGTGGATTCTGTGAGGAGTTTTACTTATTTGTGGTGTTGGATATCATGAAAATATGGACCTTTTCTTTTTGCTCATCATCTTTTATAAATGTTTGTGTATTTAATGTGTGGTCCAAGACAACTTCTTTTCTTCCAGTGTGTGGGAGAGAAGAAAAAAGGTTGGACACATCTGACAATAATGGAACCCATTTTGTGAAATTTTTTTTTTGTCTCCTACCTAGCTCTCTCACATCATGTATTTTACCCCATGAGTATTACATTAGCTGTACAAACACAGGAGGATCAAAAAGATGAAACACACACACAGAGATGGATCACCAAGAAGTGAAGATGGAGAGGAAGGAATCCTTCTAGGCAGAATAGATTCATTATAGGGAGTAGCCCTGCTTCATGAGAGCTGGTATATTTGGGAATGTCAGTGGAGGTAAATGATACTACTATGTGAGCTTTCTCTTCTTTTCACCATCTATCCATTAATTCACATTTTCATTTGGTTTTTGAGAACTCCTTTTAATTCCTTTTAAAATTTCAATGTTTCAGCCAGGTCCATGGTGTTTCATGCCTGGGACTTCAGCAACTGTGGGGCAGCTGAGGCAGAAGGATCACTTGAGCAAAGGAATTTTTGGCTATAGTGAGCTATGATCATGCCACAAGACTCCAGCCTGAGTGCCAGAGAGAGATCCTGTCTTTAAATACATAAATGTATTTAAATATTTCTATTTGTAGCATTTTCTGTACTTTGCTTTCCTGATTATGTCCTTTTTTTTTTTTTTTTTTTTTTAATACCGTAAGAATATTTTCCAAGTAAAATACCTCCCAATTCTAAATAAAATACAATGGAGCTATATTCTTACAAGAGCCAGATTCTAAACATTATTTCTTTTTTTCTTTTTTCTTTTTTTTATAATTTTAAAAAGTGAGATTCTTTTATTTTTTTTTTTATTAAATCATAGCTATGTACAATGGTATGATCATAGGGCATCATACATTAGTTTCACAGACCGGTTGACACGTTTATATCACACTGGTTAACATAGCCTTCCTGGCAATTTCACAGTTGTGTTGAGACAT
>CAUYPK010007993.1:0-36727 GCA_963574355.1 Loris lydekkerianus | reverse complement strand
CATTTTAACATCTATCATGTGGTTGATGAAAAAGCCTTATGAAATAGGCATTCTGATAAAATATCTAATTTCCTAATTAGAAAAGGATACTAATTCTCTAAAAATGAATGAACGGTCCTTTTTCTTTCTTTCTTTCTTTCTTTCTTTCTTTCTTTCTTTCTTTCTTTCTTTTTTTTTTTTTTTTTTTAGTCTGGCTTTCTTTGTAGCGTCAAGTTATATTCAAATATTTCTAGCAAACAAACAGCCTGCCATGTTTCTACCCAAACCATTTCAAGAGGCATTTCAAGCCTCCCCTTCCCACTCCATTTCTTTCCTTCCTCCTGGGTTATAGCTGTGATCTATTGATCTATCTTACATAAGAAAGTGTGAGTAAACATAAATTGGTTTCATAAAAGTTCTGAGTACATTGAGGTTTGATAGAGGAAGGGTAAACGGCGGGACCACACCTGTGGAGCATATTGCCAAGGGTACAAGTCAAATCTATCAAGTTGAGAACATAAATGTCTTAACACAATAATCAAGTAAATGAGGCGAAAGCTACATTAATTAGTTTCCTGTAAGCACTCAAAATTGTATTAAAAAATCAACATATTGTACCCCACGTATGCATAAATGTATTTATGATCTATGTGTACATGACTTAATAAAAGGAAAAAAATTTTTTCAAGGTCAAAATAGGTGGGCGTGAGAGAATGGGTACTACTGCCTGCTCTCATTTTTTCAGGCCTATGTGCTACTCACAGGATCTGTGGATAAAAATTTTAATAAGTAGGGCGGTGCCTGTGGCTCAAAGGGTTAGGGTGCGGGCCCCATATGCCGGAGGTGGCGGGTTCAAACCCAGCCCCAGCCAAAAACTGCAAAAAAAAAAGAATTTTTTTTTAATAAGTAAGTTAAAAAAAAAATTGTTTTTTAAGTAAGTGTCAGGATAAGCAGCAACTTACGTTTTTCGATTACTCTTTCAAACTTCTCCACCACGATGACGATCTGTGCCCTGTCAGCAATCCTTCTCCGGGTCCCCAAGACCCTGGAAGTGAGGGCTTCTACTCTTTGTACAATTCAGCAGATACTTTTCCTTCCCTGGAGAAATGACTTGAGGCTGTTATTGCAGGATCAATGACCTGAATATATGGGAGTAAAACTCCCCTAGAGAATTGGATTCAAGAGACTTGGAGCTTCCCAGGAATCTGAAAGAAATGGCATTTAGGTTTTCACGGCCCGCTAGCACCAGTTAAAAGGTCAGAAATAAAAGGTTATTGACCTGAGAGATTTTCTTGAGAGGAGGAGGCGCCAGGGCTACAGCCCCTGGGTCCCTCCAACCCCAGGATCATAAAGGCGCTCACAGGTCACTGACTCCAGAGAAAATGAGTGGGAAACAACAGGAAAATCTACTTGGTGTTTTATCCAATTTTAAGTTAGTAGGTGAAGCTCTGCTTTCAGAAAGACTACACCAGCTCTGGAATAAGTGGTACTGGTTTGTGTTGGGTTGTGCAATCTCAATTCATAGTCCTTTAATAATTCCTGCTCGGGGCCTTTCTGAGGTCGGCGCAGTTTGGTTCCTGATCTCCACGTGAGTAAAGAATGGTGTGACTGGCTGTGCCGTTACTCTCTCTTAAAGATCACCCCCAGTGACTCGCAAACATAAAATAATCCCCCTGAGCTTTGATCAAGACAAAACGCCAGTCATCTGAAACTGTATTTGACAAGGTGGAAGGGCGATAGGAAGTGAGCTAGTAGACTGGGCCGTGAAATTGGAGAAAAGGAAAAAAGAGAAAGTTCACTGATCAAAAAGCAGTCACAGCAGCTAAGAGGAAACATCTCCAGACGTGACATGAGACACCCTTTTGGAAAGATTAGCCTTTGGACAGTGCAGTCGTATATCTCTTTAGCATGTTTGAAAGGCATTCCATCTCGGAACAATCAGGAGGCCGTGAAAATGCCACTTTCCCTCAGAATCTACAACCTGGAAATGCCCTGTTCTGGGCAACTTATTACACCCAGCCTGAGCCATTAAAGTACTGCCTCATGCACTTCTTGGAGTTTGACACCGGTTGAGCTTGTTTTTCTAGTCCCCTGGGGCAAAAAAACAAGCAATAGCCAAAAGTAATTTCGCATTTTAAAATGTCCTTCTTTCTCCCCCCAGACACCATGCAATGCCTGGGCTGCCTGTTGAGACTAGAAATAGGAAAGGAGATTTGACACAGCTCAGCAGTGGAACCAAGGGGCCATTGGTCATGGGTGATTGATCACCAACGACTGGGCTGACACTGGAAACAGCCTCTCTCAGGCCTCTGGGCAGACCTTAAATAGGGACCACTGGGGCTAGACAAGGCCTTGATCAGGGGATTGGCTAGGACATTTTGGTCTGTCATTGGTTGCAAACATGACAGTCTGATCAATGCTGTATGTCCAGGGGGCAAAAAGTAAGTCCATTGTTTGTGTAGCACTACAGCAAGGTGTAATTGTCATGAAGGTAAAATTCCCACAGCAGCGCACCTAGGAGACTGTGAGACAAAAGTCCTTACTGTGGGTGTTCATGGATTCCCTTATGTTTCCCTCTATAGGCTTAAAAAGAAGTGGTCTTTCTTCACCTAGCTCTGGTCCCTATACTTGTTTGATACAGAATCAGGGAAATGGACAGAGAATTGGAGAGCAGAAAGAAATGAAGAGACAGATAACAAGAGGTGGGCCAGAAAAAAGACGACAAGAAAGTGGCCAGGAAAAAAGGGGTAGGACCAGCCAGATCGGAGAGAGCATTTATTTGTTGGAGTTTGGGCTGTTTACTGGCAGGAGTGCAGGGGAGAGAGCTGGGGGAGGATGATTCCTTTCCATAAAGAGCCTCCGAAGAGGAGCCAAAATGGGAAGACAAGATTTTGAAGACAATTTGGTGTAAGTTAAAGGTAAATTTTCTTCTCCCCTTTTGTGGTTTCCCTAGACACACTTTAAAAATGATGTTACTTACATTTTTCTATTGAACAATTATTTCCTTAAAACACCTTAAGACCAGGCTTCATGGGGCCCCTGTTATAATCAAGTCTTTGAAACTAGTAGTATCAAAGGAAACTCAGATAGGGTCCAATAGTGACGGCTGATTAGAGCCCCATTCAGCACAGGCTCGTTCTGCCAACATTGACCTTCCTTATCTGCTGATAGGGACGACACCTACATGACTACTATCCCTTGATGTTGGTGAAAGATAAGAGTATACCAGACTAGCTTTGACCACATCATTCTACTGATAAAAGTGTTCAATCAACCAGATGTCTGCCTTTGAGTAAACGAAAGATCTAGATCTTCAACTGGAACTGTTGTTTCCTCTGGAGCTTTTGGCAGGGAGATATGGTCACTGACTCTTTCAAATGAGAAAACTCTAGTAGATTCGGTACAAGGCCTGCTGGTGTCTCAGCAGAGAAATGAGCTAAGAATAAGGGGACTAACAAGATAATGATGGTGGTGGGTTAGGATACATTTGAGAAAATAGCAGAAGGTCATTCTCAACATTCCCCTTGAAACCCTACACCCAGAAAAGAGGAACACCTTTATCTCTGAAGACACAGGGACACAGGAATATCTGAACACAGCAGAGCTTGCTAAGTTCTCTGCAGCTTATTACCCTTGGCTCTTACCTCTTTTGTCCAATCACACTTTTGCATGACTGCCTACTCTTCTTCAAACCTAAGCATAAAATACACAAGTGTCCCTACTTCTCTCGTTTCCTTATGAAGTCTCCTGTGTCCACATAAAACTTACATTGAATAAATTTGCTTTTCTCTATTAATCTGTCTTTTGTTATAGGGGCCTCAGCCATGAATGTGGCAATAGGAAAGAAAGAGATTTCTTTTCTTCTGCACAAGAATGAATCCCTTGGAGGAAAAGGGATTCATCCCTACAGTCCACACCACAGTGTTCAAGAACCATAGTGAACTAAGATTCAGGGCTATATATAGAATGGTTGACATCATGAGTGAATTAATTTTTAGCACCCCCCCACATAGGACAAAATTGTTATTAAATATACCTAATAATAGTATCCAGAAAAGAAACACAGTGAAGGGCAGCGCCTGTGGTTCAGTGGGTAAGGCGCCCGCCCCACCGAGGGTGGCAGGTTCAAACCCAGCCCCAGCCAAATTGCAACAAAACAATAGCCAGGCGTTGTGGTGAGTACCTGTAGTCCCAGCTACCAGGGAAGCTGAGGCAAGAGAATCACCTAAGCCCAAGAGCTGGAGGTTGCTGTGAGCTGCGTGTGATGCCACAGCACTCTACCAAGGGTGATAAAGTGAGACTCTGTTTCTAAAAAAAAAAAAGAAACACAGTGAAAATGGTTTTGTATTGAACTGCCTACTTATAATCTACCTGTTTAAAAATAATGTTTAATAAATAATGATAATAAAAAAGACATGTTAGGGTATATATGGAAAAAAATTAATGTAGTAATATTTTCTAATTTACTCCCACATATTTTTTGAAAAGAGAAAAAACTCACAGGTACATACTGGCCTGTTCCAGTAATGAATCTCACAGTTCACATTGTTTGACTATTAAAAATTGTAAACACACACACAAACCCAAGTGGTCGTGTTTCTTCATGTTTATAATTGCTACACAAATCACTTTTATTTTGAATCCACAGTTTAAATGCAGAAATATCTGGTACCTCAGGGCTGGGGAGACAAACCTGTGTCCTGAGCAAGTTCAGATGATTCCAAATTATTACAGAGTCTGAGTGCGCCTGTGTTGAGGGTCAACTGTGTAACTAAAAGTCCTCAGAATTAAATTCCATGAAAAGTACAATGTGTTTTTAAGGATGATAATAAACCCGATGCAGAGGCTCACTCCTGTCATCCTAGCACTCTGGGAGGCTGAAGCAGGAGGATCTCTTGAGCAAGACCAGCCTGAGCAAGAGCAAGCCCCCGTGTATACTAAAAATAGAAAAACTAGCCTGGCTTTGTGATAGGTGCCTAGAGTCCCAGCTACTCAGGAGGCTGAGGCAGGAGGATCGCGTAAGCCCAAGAGTTCAAGGTTGCTGTGAGCTAGGCCCCCAGAGTGAGACTCTGTCTAAAAAAAAAACAAACCCCCGACAGCAATAAAAATGTGCTCACTCAAAGCTTACATGTAAGCTTATAGTTATTGAAAGTCAATTGTTTAGAACTTAGACCAACAAAAGATTTTAGGGGAGAAAAGGACTTTGTCACTAACATTATTGGGGATGGCCAGCATGCCATGATGATTAAAGACAGACCAACTTTTAGTTGCTTTTAGTATTGTTTTTAAAATCTCTACAGATAACATACCCCTTATTTGTCACACCTTGGGAAGACCTGTTCCCGCTGCCCTGCCCTGAAATGCCTCCGCCTCCTGGACTAAGATTGTCTGTTTTGATAAAGGGAACGCAGCGGCAGGAACCGCCAGGTGGATTCAAGATGGGGGGAACGCAGTTGAAATCAGAAACTGGCCTGATAGCTGATAGCTCCCGGGGCACTCAGCACTGACTCCACACCTTACCTGCTCATAAGAATCGGGTGTTTAATTTTCTGTTTGTTCCTGGTGGTTCAAGGCTGATGGTGTGGGTCATTTCTTTGATCTCTGCAATGGAGTGGGGCTGGAGCAGGCAGATGCAGCTTGGAATAGTCCTTCAAGAAGTGTTTTATCAACATCAGATGATCAGAAACCTGTCAAAGCTCTTCCAAGCGAACATGTTCACATTATTGTTCCAAAACTATAATTATTTATAAAATGAATGTTAATTTGGGGGAAATTCTCATCTGCCTGCCACTAAAGAATTGAGAAAATAAGAAAGATAAACAAAAGGATTCTACAGGGCCAGTGTGGTGGTTCACGCCTATAATCCTAGCACCCTGGGAGGCTGAGGCAGGTGGGTCACCTGAGCTCACGAGTTTGAGACCAGCCTAAACAAAAAGTGAGAGCCCACTTCTACTAAAAATAGAAAATCTAGCAGGGCATTGTGGTCAGGCACCTATAGTCCCAGCAATTTGGGAGGCTGAAGCATGGGAATCACTTAAGCCCAAGAGTTTAAGGTTTCTGTGAGCCATGACATCACCGCACTCTACCCAAGGCAACTGAGTGAGACTCTGTCTCAGAAAAAAAAAGATGCTATGGCAAACCATTTCTTTTGCTACCTCTCCTTGGATTTCTGAGGTGGCCACTTTTTTCAAAAGTTCACCAACTTCCCAAGTTATTATGTCACTAAAGTGCTTCAAAACTCACTCACTCCGCATACTCCTGTGCAAACTCTGGTTTGTAATTATTATAACCAACACGTACTGGACACTAACTATGTTCCGCACTGCATTAAACTATATCTATAAAAGTAACAATAATAATTGGTCTTTGGGGTGCAGATTTAAAAGAGATAGTTCCCCATGACCAACAAGAACAACAGGCAGACAGAGAACAGCTCAGAGGAATTAGTCAGAGCCCAGCTGATAGACCCAGACCCCAGAGTGTGTCAGAGTAGGGAAATACCACAAGGTGAAGAAGATCACAGAGGCCCGGGAGGACGATGTGTGTCATTACCTACCTTTAACTGAATGGTACTGTTGAATTACATAATTCATTTCCATGATCTAAGCTCCTGGCGTAGGCACCTACCACACTTCACTCTATGCTAATCAGAGAGGGAGGTGGGGCTGGGGTCGTAGCATTCAGTGTGGCCCCACCCCATCCACATGTTCTGTGACAGAGGAAAACTCTGACATTGCAAACTGAAATAGAACAAGCCTTCAACCTCTTGGCGGTGTGAAGAATTTTAGAAAACAACTGGAAAATCAGCTTTCTTAGGACGGTGTACTTCAACAGAGTCCCTTAAGTGAGGGAACAGAGGATTTGGCAAATGGAGATCGGAATTTGAATCTGTTCATACCTAACTGGTTTTGAGTTTAGGCAAGGTCATCACCTGGCAGATTCCTGTCTGTGAACTAGAAACCGTGATGCCATCCCACTTGTCTGGCAGGGCACTCTTGAGGATTACCTGAGGTGACGTTCTGAAGGAACTCGTGGTAGGCCTTTAAATTTACACAAGGAGGAGAGGGCCATTCACACATCCATCCCACCTTCCATGTCAAGCATGTGCTCACGACCACAGGTCTTCTGAGCAATACATAATATTATGACATTGAAAACTTAAAATTCAAAACACAATTTATGGTAACAATTATTTCAGGCAAAGCAAGCTTCTTGATTTTTTTTTTTTTAAGCCATCCTTTATGAGAAATGGTTTAGTCATTTTGGTGATTTACAATCTGCTTTGAATCTTTCTCCCGCATTCCACCGAGCCAAACAAAACTAGGAGAAGCTAGCTGAGCAGTGGAAGCTGGGGCTGGATTCTCACATTGTTTTAGTTCCACAGAGGACTCGAAAATGATGCAGGTTTTTTTTTTTGGGGGGGGGGGGTTGCAGGAAAGCAAAGGAGGGAGGGTAGTTCCAGCTCTGAGAAATTATCCGTGGCCAGGAAAAAAAGCCTCAGGGCCTCAGATTCCAGAAAGGCTTCAGTACTGTGATGGGGGAGCCCACATCACCTCAGTCCAAGCTGTTCTTATCTTTGGCAAGAGAGCTCCCCTGGAGAGTCCCCCCTTTGGGCCACCAGACTTGGTGCATTTTGCTGCAGTGTGTGTCCTGGAGGGCAGTAGCAACATCAGAAGAACACGCTTACTCAGGTGTGGCAAGGCTGGCTTTGAGTATAAGATTAGAAAGCGATTTGCTTGCCCTGCCAGCCACGTAGGCTGTCTTTTTTATTAGGGTGTCTGTGTGCCCTGATGTTTTGTGCTCATCCGTGTGGCTAGAGAGGGACAGGTGGCAGTGAGGGGGTCACGGGGTTGTCTCTCAATAGATTATTTAGAATTGTCTACAGTCATCTCTTGGTATCTTGGGAGGATTGGTTCCAGGACTCCCACGGATACCAAAAGTCATGGATATTCAAGTTCCTGATATAAAATGGCACAGTATTTGCATATAAGGTACACATACCCTCCTGTATACTTTAAATCATCCCTGGATTACCTGTAATACCTAATATTATGTAAATACCATGGAAATCATTGTTATACTGTATTGTTTAAGGAATAATAACAAGGAAAAAAGCCTGCGCCTCTGCAGTACAGGTGTAATTTTTTTTTAATATTTTCGATCCATGATAGTTGAATCCTTGGATGTGGAATGCATTGAGTACAGAGAACCAACTGTGTTTCAAATAATAGATTATTTCTAATGAAGTGTTTTTAATATAAAATAAACCTTTCTTTTCAAAGGAATAGGTCATTAACTAAGTCATATTTCTGGTCCTACCAAACTTCTGCTTGTGAAACTTTTAGATTATATTCATATTTTCTGATTTCCACTTTGCTGGAGACCATGAAAACTGCCTCCCTGGGAATATATATTATGCAAGGAGAAAATAAGTCACAAGGTCGTTGGACATTAATTCTGTGTGATTATTTTTCCAATGTTGTGACAGAGACTCCCTAGGAGGGGTGTACATGCTTGGACGAAGATCCTGTTTTCCCAACCTGTTCACCCTGTTCATTGGGGGCAAGAGAGACACCCCCCCTCCAGACTGCAGATCATGGCTCTTGCCCAGAAGCAACATGACTGAGTCCTGTGCCCAGACACCAAGACCAACGTTATCACTGCAACCTTTCTGGACAGTCTTGCTGGAAGGCTGAGCACTTTTTTTTTTTTTTTTTTGAGACAGAGTCTCACTTTGTCACCCCCAGTAGAGTGCTGTGAAGTCACAGCTCACGGCAACCTCAAACACTTGGGCTCAAGTGATCCTCTTGCCTCAGCTTCCCAAGTAACTGGGACTACAGGTGCCCATCATGATAGCCTGCTAGTTTTTCTACGTTCAGCAGAGATGAAGTCTTGCTCTTGCTTAGGCTGGTCTTGAACTCCTGAGCTGAAGCAATCTACCCACCTTGGCCTTCAGAGTGCTGGGATTACAAGCGTAAGCCACTGCGCCTGGCCAAGGCTGGGCACACTGAAGACATACAAAGTCAGGAAGGACACCAGATTGCCTGAATTGGAATCCCAGCTTTGCTGCTTACCCGGTATTACCCTTGGGAAAGTTTCCAGGCACTCAGCACCTCAGTTTCTTCATCTGTAAAATAAGGATTATATATCCAGATGTGATGGTGAGGTGGCACTGATTGAATACATGTGAAGCAATTAAAACAGTACTTAGGTTATAAAAGTCCTCAATAATCATCACTTATTATCTGAAACATAAACTACAATTATTTATACAAACACACACACACACATATATATATAACTATTTCTCCTTCTAATCTGTCTAGCAAAAGGGACTAAAACCAGAGAGGTAGAAAAATATGATTTTCATGCTCACAGAAGCATTCAACACAGTAGCTACAATGTTAAAACTACATGTCACAGAAATAAACTTAGCCAGAAGCAGCCTTGTTAAAGTGAGCTCTGCAAAGGGGATCTGCTTAACTGCGTTCTCCCCCCCCCCCCCCACGCCCTAATATTGACTTTCATCATCTTGGAGAATCTACCAAGTCAGGCAACTCGATATAAGATTATCTAAGAGTTCTTTAAGTCACAACCTGATTGGGACAACAAAAGATTTTGCTAGGAACACAATAGTCCATTCTCTATAGGAATTAGGCAGTTTTGTATTATGTGTGTGTATTTAAAATAAACACAAAGAATATCAAACTGCTTCTGATCTCAGCTTACTTTCTCTTTAGCACAAAACCAGTCGGGAACTCGTCCCTAGTGTTGGACGGGAATGCTCTGAAAGTGGACCCTTGTTGTTTCCCAAGCTGCTGGTGACAATGCCGGGCTGTGTGTAGCACCTTCAGGGCCATTTCTCCAGACACATGGAGCTCATAGTCTCTGTTCCCAGCTAATCCCAGGCTGCACCATGTTAGAGCTCCTATCCTGGACTAAACACTGTCTATGCTATCACCTCGTCCAGCCAATGGAAAGTGTGGCAGCTAAGCCTCTGTTTTGTCAGAAAGAATCACTTCCTGCTTAAAGTGGGAGCTGAAAGTGAATCTCTCATTGTGTAAAAGTATGGGTGCCATAATTCATAAGGCTTTCTCTGGAACTCTATTGAAGAGCCTTCTAGCCACAGGAATAGGATGTTACTGTTTTATTTTTCTAGGCCTGATATTACGTGGGTGGCTTTCATTTCAGAAAAAGTCCCTTCCAGCTTTTTCCTGTCCATGCTTAGGGAAAGAAGAAAACCATTCCTAGATCTTTGTTCCAGATTCACTGCTGGACCAGACCATGCCCCAGGTCTCCAGAGAGCCTCTGCGAAGCCCAGCCTTTCCAGTTTTGAGGACCTTGGACCTGGAATCCTCCTTCCCACCCTCAGATTTAGCTTAGGGGGGAGGCAGGCTGAAGAATTTGATTTAGAAGCAATATTTGGGGTAACATGAAGGTGTTTTTTGTTGTTTGTGTTTTTGAGACAGAGTCTCACTCTGTGCCCTGAATACAGTGTCATGGCGTAATAGCTCACAGCAGCCTCAAACTCTTGGGCTCTAGAAATCCCAAGTATCTGGGAATATAGGTGCCCACTACGATGAAGGTGTTTAAAGTAATGGATTCATTCTCTGGAAAAAACAGACATCACGAAATTTGCATGAAATTTTGGAAAGCTATGTTCCCCCCATCCCCACAGCCCTCCTTGGACTCCAAGAGGTCTGTGAGACCTGAACTAGGTAGGAATCAGGGTTGGGACACAGAGACAGGATTTACCTCCCTGGGGAGGGTGGAAGCTAACCCGCACCTGTTCTCCACGAGGAATCTGCCACTCCTCTCTTCTATACTTGGATGACTCTTCCTGGAAACCAACTATGACAGAATTTGGCTCAGCAGGAATGGACTTGGGAGCCTGGAAGTCTGAGAGGAAAGTACCACCACAATCAAGTCATTCTAATCTAGGTCATTTCTAAGATCATTCCCAGGGACTTGTCCCAAGGAGCATCACTGCCCAACACAGCTGGCTTAAGCTGAAGTCCTTAGACACTTTCACTTTCAGGCAATCAGTCGGGTTTTTGTGAAACACATACTCCGTCTCTAGTGTGGAACATGGTTTTATGGGGAATGGGATATTTTCCCAATGTGCTAAGGTACTTAGGTCACTAATCTCAAATAGATCAAAGTCCTCTTGGTGTCTACAAAACAAACGCACATCATTAAAAAAAAAAAAAAAGAAAAAAAAACAAGAACAAAACTGTGCAGTCAGGTCTGTGTAGTCTGAAAGCAGAATATGCTTTGAAGAGCTCAGGGCTGAGAACTCAGGAAATGATCCCCAGAGAAGGTGGGGCCGGGACTGGCTTACTTCACGCTTCCCTCTAACTACTGTTCTCCTCAAAGAGCACTTTCCTCTGCCCCACCTCCACCCTCATCCACTAGATCCTCTCTCCAGTACCGTCTTAGCAACCCGTTTACTGATTAACACCCACAGGCCGAGCAGGCCCACGTCAGTGCTGCGCCAAGGGTCAATCTCTGGCTCCGAGCTGCTTTTTACACCACCACAGAGTTTCAGGGTCAGAAGGGACTTTTGAGATCACCCGGTCCAAACTCCCTTCCGTTGCTTAGGAAAAAGACATCTGGGGACCTGTTCTACAAACTTCCAAAGGGGATAAATCTGGTGGCTGCCTAAGTCTGGCCAACAGAACTAGCCTGGAAGAAGCAGGAGCCGTGAGGACACAACAGACACGTGAGTGACCTCGCTGGCATGAGTAAAATGTAGTCACCTCAGAGACTGAGCGGACGATGGTGACACGTTGAAATATCCCTACACCAACTCAGACTCACCAGGCCAGCCGTATTATAGTCATCAAGCCTGAATCTCAACACCATCATGCAGGCTGACAGTTTGCACCCAAGCTAGCTCTACCCCAACTTAGAACTCCTCCAGGTCAAAGGTTGGGCACCACTCATCTGTGCCTCTTCCAGCCTAGTACAGTGCCTGGTGCTCAGTAGACAGCTCAGAGTGGCTTTGCATAAATTGAATCTACTGACTAATATGGAATTCATTACTGTGTGAGACAGCAACACAAAGCATGGCAAATGTGACAGTGGCCAGAGAGAAAAAAGATGAAGAAACCAACTCCCCTCCTTACCCCCCCACCCCCACCCCCCAGGATCTCTCTGTCCAGAGAAATAGCCATTCTCAAGTACAGCCCTAAAGATATTGATTCCATGTGGAAGTAATATTTATAATGGCCAAGGTATATCCTGACCGTCACAAATGGCAGACGCAGTGCAAAGTTCCATCCTCGGAATCCTCATGGCAATCCTGTGGAGTGGGATCTCTGGTGATCTTCATCTTGCAGATGAAGAAACTGAGTCTACGAATGATTAAGTCAAGAGGAGTAAGTATAGAAATGGGATTTGATTGTGCGGAAGAAGCAGAGAATGGACTGCGATTCAAAGAACAGGCAAGACTTTGGTATCAATGTATAGGTCTAAAAAGGAGGGAAGAAATGTGAGTTCACACGGCCGCCTAGGTGGGAAGAGGACTCAGAGCCTATGGAGGGAGGCTTCAGAGAGGGGACTCACAGACTTTCAATGACAGCAGAGAAGCAAATTAGGTAAGGACTGAACCTCTATTTCATTTGGCAATTAGGAAGTCACAGTGGACTTTGGCAGGAGCTACTGTCAGTGGAATATCTAGGACAGAAGCCAGACTGCAGCGGCCAGCACAGAAACAAGCATCAGAGGCCTCACTGGGAGACCACTTGGGGAACACAGCCTGAGCGGCTGGCCCAGAATCAGGGAGGCTTCTTTGGGTTGAAAGAAACTTGTGTTTGTTCACAGGTAAGGAGGCAGGGCCAGTGACGTGGGAGAGGATGGAGCACTATAGAAATGGAGAAGGGGTAGCCAGCCTTAGACAGAAAGAAAAAGGAGTATAAACAGAAAACATCCTGGACCAGAACAACTGTTCTCGTCCCACATTGTATGCAGATTTTTTAAAAGCCTTTTTGAAGGCTCGGCTCCCGTAGCTCAGTGGTTAGGGTGCCAGCCACATACACCGGGGCTGGCGGGTTGAAACCCAGCTGGGGCCTGCTAAACTACAATGACAACTGTAACAACAACAAAAAATAAATAGCCAGGAATTGTAGTGGGCGCCTGTAGTCCCAGCTACTTGGGAGGCTGAGACAAGAGAATCGCTTAACCCAAGAGTTTGAGGTTGCTGTGAGCTGTGACACTGCAGCACTCTACCGAGTGGGACATAATGAGACTCTATCTCAAAAAAAAAAAGAAAAAGACTTTTTTTAGAGCAGTTTTAGGGTTATAGTGAAACTGAGTGGGAGGTATTGAGATTTTCCAAATACCTTCTTTCTAATATAATCAAATGGAGGGACCCACCCAAATAAAACCAACAGGCCCAAGTAAACTGCCCCGCCCAGGAAGAAATGAGCACATGGATGTCCCACTCAGGAAACGGTAATGTACCAATCCCTACCCTGTCGACCCTTTAAAATGCCCATCCACCTTCGCCCATGTGCTGACTTCCTTCTCAAACTCAGCTCACCCACATCCGGATGGGAATAAAAGTCAATGTATGCACAGAACCTGGACTCCATTTCCTTTTATTCATGTTTCAGAATCATCTTTTATTTTTGGTCTTTGATCTCTTACCTTCCCACCTCTACATATGCAGAACCTCCCCATTATCAACATCCCCTACCAGAATGGTACACGTGTTGCAATGAATGAATCTACATGGACACATCTCATCGTCCAGAGGCTGAAGTCTACATTGGGGTTTAAACTTGGTGTTGAATAGTCTATAGGTTTGGACAAACGTATAAAGGTATGTATCCACCATTAATTAGAGCACTGCCCTGAAACTCCTCTGTATGTACAAGTATTCAAGAACAAAAGTAGTTGTGGATTTTTGCTTTATTTGAAAAGTGGCAAGACAAGAAATCTCACATTAAAGCCTGAACATTCTGCATCAGGCTTGGTACAAGGTCATTTGATGTTTACTTGTTCATTTAAAAGTCTCAGATGCTTAGATGTCTATGGGGGTGAGATGCCAGCCAGGTGACATTTGGTCCCAGTGTTGGGAGGCTGGCGTTTAGGGCATGCAAAATACTTGTGCTAAAGGAACAAGAGCAAGCAGCCCACTGCCAACTGCCCACTGAGATTTCCCGGATGGTGAAGAAAGAATGACTAATCACGGGTGTCCTCCCACCTGACTCTCCCCCATCAGGCAACTTCTCAATTAGGCAACTTCCTCACAGAACATTGCTTTCTTTTCTTTCATTTTGTCATGGAAAATAAAGTACCTTCACGGATTAACAACTTGCTTATCGCTGAACGTTTATTAAGCACCTATTGTATACCAAATGGAATCAATTTGCTTTTGATGCACAGTAGTCCACCCCCCCAAACAACAAACATTTATTATTGGTCACAATTCTATACACCTAGGTAAAAACCAAGGATCCAGAGGAAGGCACAGTGGTGGCACAAAGACTCTGCAGAGTGGACATTTATGCTTAAAGAACTCAGAAAGGCTCTCAAAAATGAAGCAATTGATGGAAGTCTCAGGCATAGGGTAGATGCTCATCAGGTCAAGAAGGGAGACAGGGTATGTGAAGGAAAGGGAATATGTAAAATGCAGAACAAAGCCAAACTACCAGGGTGAGTTTGAGGAACTTTCCAGAAACCAGTGTGAGTAGAGCTAGGGCAAGGGGGGTAGGGGGGGCAGGGGAGTAGGAGGCAACACAGGAGAAGTTGGAAAGATCAGATTTTGGAGGCTGCCAGGGCATAGGAGGGAATCTGAACGCATCCCTTTAGCAACAGCGAGCTCACGAAGACTTTGCAGCAAGGATGTTACCTATCACATTTGTGTTTAAAAGGTTGCTCTGGCAATTAAGGTGGAGATGATGGTTTGGGAGTTGTATACAGAGAAGGTTAGTGAAGGAGATGATTAGGTCCAAGCAAGCAAGGCAGCAGTCACACAAATTAAGCCAGAGACAAGGGAGAAGAGGAGACATGTTTTGAGAGCTATTCTGAAGTAGATTTTGTTAGGTAGACAGCTAGAAATCCCTGCTCTCCTGAGGAAGGAGAACAAGGGTGGGGCCTCTAGGATTTCATCCTGGGGACACCCGCCTTGGTCCTGCCTGGAGTATTGCTCCCACCTGGGAGGAGGGACCACTTTACCAATCTACCAATCAGAACTTAGCGTGCCTACTGCAAAAGGATGCACAAGACTCTCTAGCCCAGCAACAGGTACAATAGAGTCTTGAAGGTGACCTAGAACAGACTTAAGACTCATGATTATCACGTCATTAGCTTAAATCTACATTGTGGTCCACCCCACCCCCGTCATGGGCTCTCAGAGAGGTCTGCATGAGCAATAAGACTCTGATTCCAAGGTGACTCTGAACTACAAGGTAGGCCTAACCCAGATGGTACAAAGGAAAGCCCCTGGCCATGTTCAAAGCCTTTTCCTTGTCCCAATAATGGTGGTCCGTTTGCTGTCTATGGTGGATGTATCTTGCTCTGTCAACTTGCATCTTGCTCCTACTCCGTAAAGTTTTCTCTTCCTCAATAAACTTTGTTTCATGCTTGCCTTACTTTGGGGTGTCTGGTTATTTTTTGGTCAAGAACTAAAGACCCAGGCATCTGCTTGAAATCCGGACATTTTAGGACACTGCCTTGATTCCCAACAACTTGACAATTCGATGCAAAGTCAGAAAGAGAGCCAGAGAGAGAGATAAGAATAACTCCCAGATTTTGAGTGGGGTTAGTGGTTGGACAGTATTACATTAATTGAGGGAGAAGATTTAAGAAGAAGACAGCAGGGACTGAATTAACAATGATGGACTTACAGTGCTTCTGGGACATCATGGAATTGTTCAGTGGGTGATAGGGCCCAATGTAGGGACACGCCCACATAGAACCCTCTGGCCCCCGGAAGGTATGAGTGCATGAACGTCCCACCCAGGAACGTACCACTCCAAACTCTACATTCCCACCCACCTTGACCCACGTGCTGACTTCTTTTTCAAACTCAGCCCACTTGCACCCAAGTGAATAAAGGCCACATTGCCCACACAGAACCTGGACCCGGCTTCCTTTTGTTCATGTCTGGGAATAACCTCTCATTTTCAGTCTTTAACCTCTCTGTGGGTCCTTATATATATTGGTTCAGACCTCAAAAAGAAAGTTCTGGGATGTGGAGGTGATTTGCAAGCTCTCAGCATGCATAATGCTGTAAGGATATTAAAAAAGAATAGAGATCTTAATCATGGATCATTGCAGCTGGCAAAAAATAAGAAAAAAGTAATTTCTTTTTACAAACGAACAATCATTTTCAAATTCTTTTTTTCTCCCAACAAAAAAATTAGCCAAGGTTTTGTCTCAAGACCAAACAAAAGGAGAGAAGCAATCGGCTTTCTACGTGAATGCAATGGGTAATTCATGAGGCTCTGAAAAATACAGCTGCAGTTTTGCCAATAATTTCCTGTGCCTGTGTAAACAGTACCATATTCTCTGAAGCTTTTTCCCCCTTCAGAAAGGTAAACTTTGCATCGCCAATAAGTAGAGGCAGAACAATGTACTCAGTCTCCAAATTCTTTCAGGTTAAGACCATGTTCGTCTTAAGAAGAAGAACCTGCAGATATTAAATGAATGGAGAACTGGGATGGGAGCAGGTTACTCACTGGCCAGACTCAGTTTTCTGGTATTACTTTGTAGCTAATGAAGATGGAGGAGGGGGAGAAAGATGGAACCTGGGGACAGAATGTTCACTGTATCATTTCCCTGAATTGTCAGAACTGTGTGCAGAATATTTGGCTACTCAACCAAAAAGAAAAACAAAAAAAAAGAAGTCTGCCATCAAGTAAATTTGGAGAAGACCAGATGCTAAACCCCCTCTCAGAGAGTAACAATAGTGAAGAAACAAACGTGTTTACCTTTGTTTAAGTCAGTGTTTCCTCCACATTTCTTTGGCCAGGGAAACTTTATTTCATGGAGTTCTTAATTAAGGTCTTAAGAAATTCCAAAATGAATTCTGAGAAATGCAGTCTCCAGGGCATTAGCCCTCTAAGCTCTGCAGAATGTTGAGAGAGCCCTCATTCCTCCAGTCCGCATTTCTATCAGGACTAACTTGGCATTTGTAAAAAGAGGCAGCACGCAGTCCCATCCCCACAGACCTAGGGACTGGACCTCAGCTCTGGGAGATCACTCTCAATTTAAATTCTGAATTTAAGTGGCCCCAAACAGCTGCCTCCCCTCCCCAAACCTGTTCTGCTCTGGGAGGGATTCCTATTGAAGAGGAAATCTACCATTTCCTGACTAAGCTGCGGCTCTGGGCCCAGAGGAGGTTTTCCTGGAGTGGACCTTTGACCTTCTGAATTGGGGGTCTTTCTTTGGGATGCTCTCCCGGCACCCCGCACCCTCCCCCCTCGCCCCACAGGAAAAACTCCTCTTAGAAAAGATTCTTTGTCCTTGAGCAGCCTACTTGTAGGGAAAAAGCTAAAATGAACACACTCTGATTTTTGAAGGCTTATTTTCTATTCTATTCTGTATATTAGGTGAATGGAAAGCTCTTTTTTTTTTTTTTTCCAACAAAATGTAGTTGAGGAAAGGTAAAAGTGTTTATGACAGCATATTTCTTTTAGATATCATATCCTATGTTAAGTCAGGAAACGCAACATCTGTGTGTGCATAAAGGATTCTCTTTATTTCCTCCTCATCAAAGATTTTCTCTTTTGTCTGGAATGTCAGACACTATAAATCTGCATGCACCTTAATTGCTGATGGCTGCGTTGCACATTTGTGCTCACGTTGTGAAAGTTGCTGAGACACAGTGCTTAGAGAAGACCAGAAGGTGGAGGGAATCGGGAAGGGGTACAAATTGACATCAAAGTTCAGCCATAAACAAACAAAGGAGCAAATCAACCACTGGGTATCAGCCTCCCTAGGAGACTCCTAAGAGTTGGAGGTGCCTGAGTCAATCGGAGACTGGGCCTGTTATGGAAAGAGGGGTGTCATACTATATGAAGAGCTGACTTTTCATTCTTCTCGCTTCACTTCCCACATATGGAAAGTGGGAGGCAGGAAACAATCTTCTATCTTCCTTCTTGGGTCTGTGACATCTTCCTTCTACTAACACTATCTTGTCCATCTGTTCAGGCCCACATGCCCTTCCCCAGGCCTGTGCAGATAATCCCACCCATAGGAGACCCCTGGTGCCATAGTGGAGGAGGGACATTTGACTATGTTCAAGCAGAGCTTTCTCAAGGCACATCCAACTATATAGGGTTCATATCAGCTAAGATAGTTTCAGCTGCAATTAGCCAATAAAGTGATTTAACTAAATAGGAGGAAATCTAGAAGGAGAAAGCTGGTTTCAGTTCACTACCTCAACAGAGACAGGCTAATGCCTGTAACTTTTATGGCCTTTCTCTTTCAGTTATAGGATGATTGCCTCTACTCTAGACATCACATCTACATTCAATCTTCCCTCTCATCTCTAAGAAGGGGGAGCAGGGTTAGTGTTGCCATTCCCTTTTATCAGGAAGGAGAAATCTTTTCAGAAGCCTCAAGCAAGATTTCACTTACAACGCTTTGGCCCAAACCATGTGACTTAGGCATGGCATTGAGCTTTGCCAGGCTGTGAAACAGAGGCACAAGAAGATTGAGTAGGTCTACTGGCTTAGCCAACGGAGAGCATCTGCCATAGGGTTATTATTTTTAGATGATCGTTTCTGAAATTAGATGAGGGGCCCCATGATGAAGCCAGTAAGGCCACAGGCTTACATCACTGCACTCGACCACTTAGGGTGGAGCTATGATGTGAGTGAATTCATGGGACACAAGAACTTTGTGCAATAACTTTGTTCCTATTGAAATAAGTGTTTAAATTGGTTTATTTATTTAGGACCACTCATGTCTTCCAAAAATGCTTGTGTTTCTTTGGTTTACATCAAAGTCCTATCTAATTTGCTCCCAAGAGTAAACCTCCTACAATAGTAAAGTTGAATATTTCCACAGGGATTTTTCCCTAAACTGTTAATGAGTTGTGACTTCCTTATATGCACATGCAGACGAGACTGGTGCACTCCAAGCAGGTAGACAGAATTTCAACCAGATGGTTCAAGGAAAGAAAACTGGATTAGCAGATCATTTCAAACACCTCCATGTGTTGACTGAAATCCATAAGGAGAATGACAAAACACGTACCTTATTTTCTCAACAAACTGTGCACCATATTGAATGCAAAACATTAAATCGAGAGAGGAGGAGAGCAAGCTCTGGTTTTTCTTTCCTTGTCATTAGAACCATAGGCCTAGTTTTGCCTCATTAACGTATCTAAAGAGGAAAAAAAAAAAACCCCAGGGCTCATTCATAAACTCCTACCACTAAAGGACCCTGTGGTGATCCCATAGCAACAACATTTGAATAAATTGAAGGTGGCAAGGGTGTGTCTAATTTCCATGTGTTCCTGCATGGAAAACAAATCCTATTTTGCTTGATTTTCCAGTTTAAACAATAAACCCTAGGAGCTTCTCATCTCCACCCTAAGCCACCTTCCTTGAAACTGGGGCTGATGCCAATGAGGCGCTTTCTAGCTCCCACTACCACCCCCACCCCAACCCCCCACCAGTTCAAATAAAGCAAAATTTGGTTTGATGGTAAATTGGCATTTAAAAATCAGGAGAAAATCTGGTTCCACTCATTAAAGGGATTTTCTAAATCTTGTCCTCCATGTTAAAACACTCATTTTAATAGTTAATTAAAGACTCTTTAACTATCCTTTGAAAGAATTTTGAAAAAGAAAAGATTAGGACACAGACAATACAGACAAGAGGAACTAAAATTCTTTGGTTTTTTTTTTTTCTGAAACAGAGTCTATGTCGCCCTCGGTAGATGGCAATGGAGTCACAGCTCACAGCAACCTCAAACCCAGGGGCTTACGTGATTCTCTTGCCTCAGCCTCCCAAGTAATTGGGACTACAGGCGCCCACCACAATGCCCGGGCCGGGTTCAAACCTGCCAGCCTCGGTGTATATGGCTGGCACTGTAACCACTGAGCTATGGGCGCCGAGCCAGGAAGGAACTAAAATTCTTTGTTAAGGGGAAACTAAGGTCTTCCCTTACCTAAAATACTTTTTAAACATGGACACTTTTTTTTCTTTTTATAAAAGGTGATACTGTACTTAATTAGCTTTTGTATTGCTAAGAGTAGCCCTGCAAAGTTTACAGCTCTTCCACAAGAACCTCTCTGTAAATTGATCACCCAAGGGATTGTAACAAACTGGTCAACATACAGAGGTGGTCAACAGGAGGAACTAGGCCTACTGTACTGATACATGTGCTGCACATCTGGTCCATCAAAATTAGGTCAATTTAAAGACGTGGTCAATGTAGAGAGGTGGTCACCTACGGAGGTTCCACCGTCTAATCCAGTTTGGAAGTCACCTACATACTACTGCCATTGCAGGTAGGGAGGGTGGGAGCACAGGTGTCTTCTTCCTTTGGTTTCGCAAGCTATGGCTGCTGCCAAAGTCAAATTCCTATGGCAGCAGAGGCCCCCTCCAATACTCCTCTTGGAGATCCCATGTGCCTCTCATAAATGAAATACGGCTAGTAGGTTGAAACTAGGTACGCTGATCAGTCAACCACCACTTAACCAGCACTGTCCTAGGTTCTGGGAGGGTACACAGGTAAACACAGCATAGTCATTGCTACTCAGGATTTGAGCCCAATTAAAAAGACACACACATATCCAGGTAACGCTGATGCAAGGCACACAGACAAGGAAGATACACTGCAGGGACACAGAAAGAAGAACCTGAGAACGGGCCACAGGCAGACCTGAACGAGAAGCCTTCTTGGAGCCGTGAATCAAGCTGTTCCTTAATGGGCGGGAGAAGCAGATACCAGCAGAAAACTGATCTCAGAGAGAACACAGGAACGCTGGCAGGAAAGGGCAAAGCACACTTGGAGAAAGAGTGTGCAGACCTCAGACATGCGAGCAGAGAACCCAGGGGGACAGGAGAAAAAGGCCCAAGGCCTGCAAAGGCCACGCTATGGGGGGGCCTTCCCCCCTGGTTAAGAAGTTTGTTGCATCCTACAGAAAAAAAGGTTTGGGGGGCATGGAAATAACTGATTGGAGGGGCAAAAAGAGACGTCTGTGAGAGACCAGTTGAGGTGATACTGCTCAACACTGTGGCAGCAGCACCCGGAAGTGAGCTGCCGCAGAGCTCTTCCAGCAGAGCCACTCACATCCCTGGGCTACACAGAGACGGAGCAGCGGGCACAGACACCCGGTGGGTTGTGTTAAGGGAATTGGTTTCTAGATCCTCAATTTTACCTGGCCTTCTTTGTAAAACTGCTTGAGAATGCTAGTCACACTTGAAAAAGTCTTTCTGTGGTGGGCGAAGGAAGCATTGAGGCTCCCTAAACCCAGGGCTTGCTGCCTTTCGGGTCATCTTGCTTCTTACTTTTAGGATGAAGCTGGACTTTTAAGAATTAAATTCTGAATTCAGAATAATGAGCTGCCATATAGATTAGTGGCATTGATCACTTAATGTTCCTGAACTATTGCCTAAAATTACCAACTTTTTGAAGATAAACCCCCCCAGGTAAAAATTCTATAATGTTTCATTCTTTCTGATTTGAACAGTGTTTCAGAAAGGTACTAAACATCTATTTTATTGAATCTACCATAAAATATTTATTTCAATTACAAAAATTCTCATCTTATTTCAAATTGTCATATGCTTAATGTTTTCTATCTCCTATTAACAAAGAGTGCATTTCTTTAAATCCGTAATGGAAAAGGTTAGTTGTTAAATATTTAAAAGAGAACATAGAGTTTTTGAACATTCCTTTGGGAGAACCCAAGCAAACAAGTTTTAAGGACCACAATTTTCTAGGGAGTCTGGCAGGGAAACAAAATGGGAAGAGTGGAGGGGGAGGGTTCAGTGATAAGTTTAAGAAATGCTAAGTTAAAGTTAAACAAGCCCCATATCTTTTAAGATGCTCGTGGTCTTTAACATTCTTTCAAGAGGATAAGCTGTGGAGTTCAATTGCTCCCAAGTTTTGACCACAGGAGAAGGATGACACAAAGGGTAATTTGAGAGTTTTCTACACCTCTTCTTTAATAATCTTCATCACTACACCCTCGAGCAGCCATTCCCCATAGAATATAAACTGAGTAATCCTATTACTGGGCATCTACACAGAAGAAAAAGAAATCATTTTATCATAAGGACATTTGTACTAGACTGTTCATTGCAGCTCAATTTACAATCATGATAATGTGGAAACTACTGGATGGTGCCTGGTGGCTCAAGGAGTAAGGCACCAGCCCCATATACTGGAGGTAGCAGGTTCAAACCTAGCCCTGGCCAAAAACTGCAAAAAAAATGTGGAAACTACCTAAATGCCCACCAACCCAGGAATGGATTAACATGCTGTGGTATAGGCCTACCATGGAATACTATTCAGCCATTAAAAAGGATGGAGATTTTACATCTTTCATATTAATCTGGATTGAGGTGGAACACATTCTTCTTAGTAAAGTATCCTGGGAATGGAGAAGCAAGCATCCAGTGTACTCAATTCTAATACGAAGCCAGTAAATGATCGAATACATGCCCTCATAAGAGAAAAACTCAAATCAATTCAAGGTGGGGGGTAGGGGAAGGAGCGAGTGGGGAGAAGGGAGGGGGGTGGGGGATCAGGGTGTACGGCACACAATTATAAGAGGAACTTTACCTAACAAGCTCAATCAATGTAACCTAATTCTCTGTACCCTCAATCAACCCAAACAATAAAAAAAGAAAAGCCATAAACTGAGTAAATGAAGCAGTTTACTATGACTATGAGCTTCAGGTAGTAGTGTGCTAGAGCTGCTTCTACAGCAGCAGTTCTCAACCTGTGGGTCGCTGACCCCTTTGTAACAATGAAAACACATCCTGCACATCAGATATTTACATTACGATTCATAACAGTAGCAAAATTACAGTTATGAAGTAGCAATGAAAATACTTCTATGGTTGGGGGTCACCACAACATGAGGAAATGTATTAAAGGGTCGTGGCCTTAGGAAGGTTGAGAACCCCTGTTCTACAGGCTCACGGCAACCGTGGGGGTACAACTGGCAATCAAAATGTCTTCTGAGAAAAAAGTTCTGGGGCAACAGTTCAAATTGACCCTACCTATGTTCATGCAGGAGAAGTAGACAATTGAAGTAATTTCAAGGTATCTCTAAAACATCTACGCACTTCTCTTGGACTAATGTGTCAATTGTATATTTTTTCCTATGGAATTATCTGAAAACTTGCTTCCGTTCTTGACATCCTTTTGTATGAATACACGCAGCCACTGTTCACAGAATATTTAGATCATTCTTGATTTGCGCCTTATTAGTGGCGTATTCTTCATACCATAAAGTGTGTAGAAAGAAACAGTTAACTAGAGACATGACCCAGAACTTGAGATAAACCCCCACGATAAAGAACTTCTTCTTGTATCGGCAATTCACGCTATAGATCAAATCCTATCCCAGTGGACATTTCACAGGATGTATCTTTCCAACATGAGACAGAATGCTTTAACTTTTGTCTTTGCTCTTCTTGAGCAAGCTTCTAAAAATACATTTTGTTGTCCATATAATTCCCCCAAACACCTCCAATTTAATTATTCTGGAGTCAAAAAAAAAAAAACAGCAGATGTCTTTTCAGTTCTAAAATTAATGAAATTTCTTATTTGATACCAATTTAACAAGATGACCTATTGATTGACTAAATCTTTGACTTTTCAATTGAGCATTTTTGCCTTTGTGTCTGACAATAACATATGTCATTGTGCAAAATGGAAAGGCCGCCTGGCCAGAACCGCTCTGCCAGATAAGGAAGAATGCTGGTATTCTTACGGTGCTGATGCTCAATATTGAGCTATGTTGAATGCTATAAAAATGAAAGCTTCTCCAACAAAAAATGTCCTTCAGAGGCAAGCTTCGTATCTCCCTGTCACATCTGCACTTTCTCTGGGCGATGACGAGTGATTCTGACATAGCCTTCCACTGCCCTCCATGTCCCCTCAGAGCAATGTACAGGACTTGGTAATTCTCTTATGCAGAGGAAGCAACGTATAATTTCAGTAATGAAATGGAAGTTCCTTTTGAAAAGGCAATGCAGTTGCCTATGAACTTTCTTTTATTATAAAATATCATCACATTATCCTGTGATGGCACATTCTCCAAGCCCTCTGTTTGCCTGCTTCCCTGAGAGCCCCTCAAAGGCAGGGACTCTGTGGTCTCATCCTCACACCCCCAAAAGCCACCACAGGGTCAGGCACCCAGGGGCCGCTCCACAAATATGTGTCAAACGGGGGAATGAAAAATTGAATGAATGAATCTCTTCTTCTGGACGCAGTATCTTTTGGTCAAACTGGTTGTCATAAGCTATCTGCACAGCAGTGTGACGGGCAAAAACCCACATTGCCCAATCTTAGAAATTTGCTCTGACTGTATTCTCTGAATAGTTTGACTAAATTTATAGCCTGTTCAATACTGGAGTGATTCCAGGCTCAGTTTGGGTTTTTTTTATATACTTGGATATTGAAGCTCCCTGTTTTTCAGATACTAAATATTTCTAATGAGGATGCCCATCCTTAAATGTACATTTCTCCCCTAGTTATCATCCCTGCCACTTTTCAAACACACTGATACCTCCTGTCTTTACTGTCTGGTAATGTTCTAACTAAATTTCTTCTTTGGGGGGGGAGCCATCTTTTTCGTTTCCTTTATTTCTTTTCTGTAATTTGCTCCCAAGGCCTCCAGTTTAAAAGCTGTCCTTAACCTTTGAACTCACACTGAGTTCCCACAGCCAGTTCCTCAGCTGGCCTGCCTGGCACTATCTCTAAAACATTCCTAGAATTGCTTCTTGCTGAGCCCGAAACCGGTGGGCGCACCTTAATCTCCACTTATCTTGACTTCCGGTTTCCCATGTATGGTCCACATACCTTGCTATTGTCTGAAAGTTTACACAGGAAAAGTCCTGGGTCTGTTTCACATCCAAGAGTATTTGGTTGTTCTCCTCTGGCATTTTAGGGCTGCTCTGGGCCAGCTTCCCTCTTCCAATCTGATAACTGGTCTTCAAGTTATTTCATTTGAACCAGCGATCACATGTAGAAACTTGTGTTTCATTTTCTTTTGTGTTTCCGATGGCTCTGCTACTGACATGATAAAAAGCTGGAGACAAGATATTGAACTTGACTCAATAAATATAAAGCAGAGATTTAAAATACTTGGCATATGTCCCACTTTGGAGTGCAGCTCTAAAGGCTGGGTCTACAACCAAAGCGAAGAATTTATTATTGTGGCTGTCTATTAAAAGTGCTACAATTTTACTGATGATCGTAATGGAACTCATAATAATATAAAGAGACACATTAGCAATTGTGGAAGCTAAAGAGGCTCCTCCTTTTTCTAAACCAGACTGAATTTTTTGGCAAATACCAAACCACCCAGTGACTAACTGTTCTCTTACCATTTTTTCTGTGGATTAGGTTTGTCTCTGATGAGACTTAGGTATCCAAAAACATGTTTTATCCTGCTCCTGCGCCTCTGCAGTACCAGCTTGAGGACAGGTCACATTATAAGCTTGCAAGAACACTTTTTGGGGTTTTTTTTGAGACAGAGTCTCACTTGGTCACTGTTGGTAGAGTGCCGTTGCATCACAGCTCACAGCAACTGCAAACTCTTGGGCTTATGCAATCCTCTTGCCTCAGCCTGGGGGCAAGTCCCAAATACCTGGGACTACAGGTGCCTGCCACAATGCCAAGCTGTTTTTAGGGACAAGGTCTCACTGTGGCTCAGGCTGGTCTCCAACCTGTGAACTCAGGTAATCCACCTGCCCCGACCTCCCAGAGTGCTAAGATTACAGGCGTGAGCTGCCTTGTAAGAACACTTTTTGAGTGGTGACATAATTTCATCCCAATGATTCTCTCTATCATAGGGAATAAAGAATAGCCGATGGTCTCTAATGAGATTGTAAAGTCAAAAAATCATTACGTTCAGTTATGTCTCTAGGAAAGAAATTGCTCTAAGCCTTCCCAAAGCCCCAGACAGAGTCCCAGTGAGCCTGTGTTCTTACAGCACACTTCCCAGCTCCGGCTCATCTCCTGCCACAGCAGCTGATGGTGAGCACCATCACCTCTCTTTTCTACTCATCCACCTGTCCTGGCCACATTCCAACCTCCTCACTTGTAGAGGTCAAACCCTGATAATGCCACCTTTATCAGAGATAATCAGTTCAAGAGGCATCATAACCCCCTCACCCACTCACTGCTCTACCAGCCTCCTGGGCCCAGCTACTCTCCTCTCTGCTGCCCAGAGAAAAGAAAAATTCACATTCACTGAGCAGCTGCTTCGAGCCAGGCACTCCTCTGCTGGGCTGCTTTACTGTGTGTGTGTGTGTGTGTGTTTCTTCCCAAATCTCTCTCTCTCCTTTTTTTTTTTCTTTACTCTTTTTATTACAGTAGATCCTCTGTAAGTTTACCACCCAAGGGACTGTGACAAACTGGTCTACACACAGGCGTGATCACCATAAGGAACTAGGCCTACTGTGCTGATATGCACATGTGGAGTGTGTCCAGTCTGAAAATTAGGTCAGCTTAAGGAAGCGGTCAATGTGGGGAGGCGGTCAACTATGAAGGTTCTACTGTATTGTTATTATTATTATGCTTTTAAAAAATTTCAAGGATTTCAGGCATAAAAATGGAATTTCATTACATGCTTACGTTTCATTCTGGTAAAGTCTGTGCTTTTAGTCTACCCATCACAGACTCTCTCTCCTTCTTTCCCTCTCTGCTCTTTCTCCTTCTCTCTACTAGAGGTTTGAAGCAGTGATGTGCTGGGAATGTGTAACAAGCCAGGTTTCCTTGATAGAATTAGTGCCACCGTGGCTGATTTCAAGTTAGAAACATGACATTACTGAATGTGGGGTGAATGCTCTGGTGAGCGGTGGAGAGCCTGCTCTGGGGTAAAGGTAGGAGCTCTGCAACTCAAAACTCTCTCCCCCAAAGTTACTGGTAAGCCAGTTCATAAAGAACAAGTCCATATATGTCTTCTTTGTGGAGGAGGAACATCTTACTTTTAAATTTGACTTGGCTCCCTTATTATACATGGGGGATCAACTATACCTCTCACCCATCCCCACCTACTCAAGGTTCATTACAGCCCAAGGTTCCTTACAGCCCAAGGTTCATTACAGCCAATGAATAGCATTTCCTCCAGTTTCTACTACTCAAAGCACACAGGATAGTTTTGATGAAAGGCACTGAATAAAAAACAAAGGGTATCTTAAGACCACTCATGCAGACACACAGTGACTGGAAGTGCCAACTAGCCATGAGCTAATTATCCTGTAAATTTCCTTCTCTTCCTCAGTGTGAAGGTGAGATCTAATTTGAAAGATTAAAATCTTTGCATGATTACAGTATATGGTAATTGTTAAGCTCTGTAGTTACATGCTCAATAGCTACTAAGTGCAAAGAATTAGAAGGTGATTTGTGCTTGCAGGATAAATTCCCAGAATTTTGCTTTTACAAAAGGCAAGGAAGTGGAGGTGACAGGATAACAGATGTGCTAAGTGGAGTAATTTACTGTGAACTTGAGAAAAGAGAGACTCAGGGGGTCTCAGGATTCACAGACAAGCCCAGTTACAGGATGCCTTCCTGAGCATTTTTTTAGGTTGTGCTAAACTTTACTTACAAGGACACAGCAACTAAATGGATAAAGTTATCTAAGGAGTATTTAGATTATACTTCGGGCGGAGTTCCAAACGTCTGCTATTCTCGTAATAGAAGAACCCACCTAAGTATATTTCCAACAATCTCAAGCACAAAAAGCGAAGTCCAATCTTCTTTAACTCAGTGCTAGAGAAATGATATGAGATCACAAACACACACCTGCATATATCAAGACAAACTCTCACACTCCCCACACGTTTGTACATAGAATAAAAATAACAAAAATTTTTAAAAAGAAAGAAAAATAAACTTTTAGTAGTTATATTTCCAAGTCCACCACTCCTTGGTTTTGTGTTTAGTAGTCCTTTACTAGCCTTAAGAGATCATACTAGAAAACTCTTGCATTTGACAAATATTTATTCAGCACCGAGTGCATACAAAGTTCCTGTTCTTGATGCTGGAGACATGATGATAAATAAGATAGATAAGGTTTCTGCTTTCACTTTGGAGCTCAGAATTGAGCTGGAAGGAAAGGTTTAAAAATAAGTGCTATTTCTACAGAAGTCTTCTTCATAAAATCTTTCCCCAAGCTGATATCTTCAAGTGTTCATCACAAACTTTCTTCAAGGATTTTTACTGTTTCATGCCTTAGATTTAAATCTTTTATCCATCTTGAATCAATTTTTGTAAAATTTTATGAATACAACTCCATGGCAATTGCAATTGCAATAAAAATAAACAAATGGGACTTAATTAAATTGAAAAGCTTCTGTATAGCTAAAGAGACAACAACCAAAGCAAATAGACAACCTTCAGAATGGGAAAAGATATTTACATATTATTAATCAGACAAAAGCTTGATCACTAGTATGTACAGATAACTCAAATTAATCAACAAAAAAAGACCCAACAATCCCATAAATCACTGGGTCAGAGACATGTATAGTACCTTCTCTAAAGAGGAATAGAAAGGCTAACAAACATAAGAAAAAATGCTTATCATTCCTGATCATCAGAGAAATGCAAATCAAAACCACCCTGAGATATCACCAAACCCCAGTGAGAATGGCCCACATCACAATGTCTGAAAGCTGCAGATCCTGGCATGGATGTCGAGAGAAGGGAGCACTTTTACACTGCTGGTGGGACTGCAAACTAATACGACCTTTTTGAAGGAAGTATGGGGAATCCTCAAAGAACTCAAATTAGACCACCCATTTGATCCTGCAATCCCATTACTAGGCATCTACCAGAAGAAAAAAAAATCATTTTATCATAAGGACATTTGCACTAGACTGTTTATCACAGCTCAATTTACAATCACCAAAATGTAGAAACAGCCTAAATGCCCACCCCAGGAATGGATTAATAAGCTATGGTATATGTATACCATGGAATACTATTCAGCCATTAAAAAAGATGGAGATTTTACATCTTTTGTATTAATGTGGATTGGGGTGGAACACATTCTGCTAAGTAAAGTATCATGAGATGGAGAAGCAAGAATCCAATGTACTCAATCCTAATATGAAGCCAGTTATGATCTAATGCAAGGTGGGGGGTAGGGGAATAATGCGGGAGCAGGGAGAGTGGAGGAGGGATGAAGGTGGTGCATGGCACTCCTCTTGGGGGTGGACACAATTATAAGAGGGACTTTACCTAACAAACGCAACCAGTGTAACCTAATTCTTTGTACACTCAATGAATCTCAAACAATACAAATAAATTAAATAAATAAAAAGAGGTTCAGGAGCAAGACGGCAGCTGAGTAACAGCTTCTGTGCAACTGGGAGCAGTGAGATTGGGGAGAGAAGACTCCAGGCATCTCTGGCTGGTAGGATCTGCCCAGAAACTTCCCTTTGGTGACTTAGGGAGTCAGCGAGAGACTTCTGGACCCCACGAGGAGGACAAAAGCAGTGGAAAACTGGCAAGTGGTAGGTGAGTTTATTTGGTCAGAGGCTGCCCGCAGCTGTAACCAAAGCAGCAGCAGGACTGCAAGCAGGAAAAGCCTTACCTGTGGACTGGTTTTGTTTGTTTGTTTGGGGGGCGTTTTTTTGGACTTGGGCACTCAATTGAACTGCCTTAGGAGATCTTAGGCAGCTGTGCAGACTACTCTGGACATTGTCTGGGGTCCCTGGACTGAGCTGCTGAGCCAGAAAGGAGCTAATATTCAGCTGTGGGCTGCCCCTGTGGGTCTCAGCACAGGGATCGGCTGGGAGACCTTGGGTGAGTAATCTAGTGACTGAGCTGCCCAAAGGCAGGAATTGAGATGCTGGGGAAGAGCAGAGATCTAAGTGTTTGGCAGATTACAGCCTTGGCCCTCAGGGGCATAGAGTGAGACCGTTTTTTGGTCCTCTGGATAAGCAGGCAGCCATACCGGGAGAGATCCCAGCGATAAGTGCTTTCCTTGGAAAGCTTCTGCTTAGCCAAGGTTCACAGTTTGAAGTGTCTTTTAAGCAGGCTGGGTCTAAGAAATCGGCAGAGGCCTCCAGTCTCCATCTCATATAGCTGTATCAACATCATGACTAACATCTCAGAGCTCAGAAGATCACCTGTTGCCCAGACAATATTCAGCAAAATATATACAGTGTTTTGGTTTTTCGGTTTTAGGGTTTTTTTCCTTTGAAATTTTTTATTATTTTTTTCTCTTAATTTCAACATTTTTCCACTACATTTTTCTTTTTTCCTTTTGTTCTTTTTTTCTCTTTTTCTTCACTAATCTAGTTTAAATACAATATTCCATTTTTGCCTTAACAATTAGAACTTCATTTTTGCTAGTGTTTCTGTCCCTATTATTAGTTTTTTCCCCCCAATTTTATCCTGTAAGGGTTTTTGTTGGTTTGGTTTGGTTTGATTTATAGTATTTTTGTCTTTCCTTTCTACCTGGGGGAGGTGGAGTACCATGTCTGATGAGGCTGGCAAAGAGCTGCTGGACCTCAAGGGAACCCCCCAACCCAGCACCCCTAGAGGTTACGGGTCTTTAAGGCTGGGTCAAAGTACCCTACTATACATTTATATTACTCTGTCTCCTTCTATCGCTGCCTCTCTTCTATTTGTCAATATTTCCTTTTACTCACCCCCTCTTCTTTCTCTGTTTTCTTTCTTTGTAAAATCTATTTTCCCTTCTTGTTCCTCAATCTTCTCATCCTTCTGGTCCCATACCAAAAGGACTCATTAAAACTTTAGGCCAGAAATTTGTTCTCGGAGCAGAGACAAGATAGCTGACTGAAGCTAGCTTTCCACAGAGGCTCCTGTCCAGAAGGAGAGTTAAAGGACAAAAAATTATCAAGTAACCTGGTGGATTAGAGCTGCACCAAGAGAGAAGGTTGAAGAACGCACATCAACCCCACTGAGGCGAGCTGCCAACCCAAGGATACAAACAAAAGGTACAAAATCCATCACCAAGCGGATGGAAATCCCCTCCCCCATGAGAATGGATGGGAGGGCCCCTCAAACAAATGAGCAGAGTTCAGAGGTTCTCCCACTACACTCCACGAGAGAGACCCTCTAAAAACTGAACCTAGCTCCCCTACTAGGGTGCCACAGCATTCTCCTGCCAGGCATAAAACTGTATAAAACCGTATATATTCTCTACCTCCAACTCTGAACTCCGATCAATCCCCTCCACTCTCACTCTGAGGTCTGGAGGCCTGTCCCTCAGGAGTCCAGATTCTTGGGTGATTTCTCGAGGGGTGTAGACAGGGCCTAAACTGCAGCTGGTCTGTGTTGACTCTGGGGCATGGGAGTGAGGAGAGGACGGTCGGCTGAAAGGGAACCACACTGGAGTGGCGGTGCCCTGAGGCGCAGAACAGCAGCCATCCTTTGGCAGCAATAGGGCTCACTCCCGGATATTCCGAAGCCAAACCCCTGTCTTCCTGGGCAACCAGAGGAGGCCAGGCATCTACTCAGGTGGCAACCACCGTGGAATAGATCTGGAACAGAAACACAGGCCCCATGACTAAGGGGTTTACCTGAGACAGTACCCACCTGGGTGGAGCATTGGGACTAGAAATGCATGCACAGAGCCGGGAAGGTCCCAGAACAGGGCTGACCCAGAGGACCCCTTTACTGAGCCTAAGAAGCACCCGGCCCTCAGGGGATCATCAGTCTATAGACAAAGGAAGATAGGTGGCTAGAACTGACAGCAAATTGAATACAAACCTACAGGAGCAAAGACAGGGCCTGAGGCACAGGCTCTGGGAACTGAAAACAGCTTCTCTACTGCAGGGGAATTTAGCAGGGATAGAAACAAATTCCCACAAAGTTGTTCTGTTCTCTTCTGTCAGTAACATCAGTCCGGGGTGGGGCTGTATCAGAGTGAACACACCCAGCCTCTATCAAGTGCCTGAGGTTGTCAGGCCTCATCTCCCCCTGCTAGATATAGGCAGAGTGCAGCAGCCTGGCTAAGCAGAAATATTAATAGATTTCCTTGTGATTCAGTCAGGTGCAAACCCCTGGAGTATCTGTTCACTACAGGCAACTTGGTCAAAGCCCTGTGGGACTATCAGTGACTGGGTGTGACAGAGGTGCAAGGTGGGGAAGGAGGCATCAACCTCCCCAGAAAGATCTATTTGCTGGGTGGGTGCTCCTGACTCCACAGAGCACCAGAGCAAGCCATATCTGAGTAGTCACCAGACCCCTGTGACCAGCTGCCAGAGACCTTTTAAACTCTCCCACCTGAGACAGGTGCTGACTGAGACAATAGATTTGGCCCTTTTAAACTGAGCCAATCGCCCAATGACTATCCAGGTGGTGCCCTGGGTGTGTGGTTGTAGGAAAGTTTGATTTTCCTTTTCCAATTGTTGCCTGTGGGGGACAGGGTGACTTACTTGTTGGTATTTCTCCACAGCTGAAACTTCAACCCAGAGTAACTGTTTCACTACGGTCGAGCAGAGATCAGCTGAAAACAAGACAGAACCACTTAGCCCCACCACACAAAACAGGTCTCCAGTTACTCAAGCCATACCACTGTACAAGTCCTCGACAAAGCTCCAGGGGAAAAATCAAATAATGTAAAACAATCATGGGGTAGAATCAGCAGAAAAACTCTGGTAACATGAATAACAAGAATAGATCAAACCCCCCCCCCCAAGGAAAGATATGGCAGATGTAACTGAAGAAACTATTCATAAACAGCTGGCCAACATGTCAGAAATAGAATTCAGAATTTGGATTGCTAAGAAGATGAATAGAATGGAGAAAAATTTGGAATTAGAAATTCGAGGAGCAATTCAAAAGTTGGAATTAGAAATTCGAGGAGAATTTGAAAAGTTGTCTCAAGAATATAATGAAATTAAGGACAAAACCACCAAAAATTTTGACGCACCAAAACAAGAATTTGCAGCCCTCAAAGACCTAAAAAATACACCCAAAGCCCTCAGTAACAGAGTGGAGCAAGCAGAAGAAAGGATTTCTGACATTGAAGACAAAGCCTTTGAACGCTCCCAAACTCTCAAAGAGGAAGAGAAATAGAGAGCAAAAACAGATCATTCTCTCAGAGAGCTCTGGATAATTCAAAGAAGGCTAATCTCCACCACATTGGAATCCCTGAAAGTGATGAAGTGGCCTCACAAGGCACAGAGGCCCTTCTCCATTAAATTATGAAAGAAAATTTTCCAGACATGCCAAGAGATTCTGAAATTGAGATAGCAGACAGTTTCAGAACCCCAGCATGACTCAATCTGAATAACACATCCCCCAGGCATATCATAATTAACTTCACTAAAGTTAATATGAAGGAGAAATTTCTGAAAGCAGCCAAACGTAAGAAATCCATTACCTTACAAAGGTAAGAATATTAGAATGACTGCAGAGCCCTCTGCTGAAAATTTTCAAGCCAGAAGAGGGTGGTCATTGACTTTTAATCTCCAAAGGAAAATAACTTTCAACCCCAGATTCTGTATCCAGCTAAACCAAGTTTCATTTATGATGGACAAATTAAATACTTTAATGACACTCAAATGTTGAAGAAATTTGCCATAACCAAACCAGTTCTTCAGGATATTCTCAGACCTATTCCCCATAATGATCAGGCCAATCTTCTACCACAAAAGTAAACTCACTCAGAAACTTTTGATCAAACTCCAACTTCCACAGTGGCGAAAGGATTAAAAACGTCCACTGGACTTTCGAAAAACTTGATACCCAAAATTTACCAGACTTATCAATATTCTCCATTAATGTGAATGGCTTAAACTGTCCTCTAAAGAGGCACAGGTTAGCTGACTGGATACAAAAACTCAGGCCAGATATTTGCTGCATATAAGAATCACATCTTACCTTAAAAGACAAATATAGACTCAGGGTGAAAGGATGGTCATCCATATTTCAGGCAAATGGTAAACAGAAAAAAAGCATGTGTTGCAATTCTATTTGCAGATACAATAGGCTTTAAACCAACAAAAGTAAGGAATGATAAGAATAGTCACTTCATATTTGTTAAGGGTAATACTCAATATGATGAGATTTTGATTAATAATATTTATGCACACAACCAGAATGCACCTAAATTTATAAGAGAAACTCTAACAGACATGAGCAACTTGATTTCCTCCAGCTCCACAATAGTTGGAGATTTCAACACTCCTATGGCAGTGTTGGATCTATCCTCCAATAAGAAGCTGAGCAAAGAAATTTTAGATTTAAACCTAACCATCCAACATTTGGATTTAGCAGACATCTACAGAACATTTCATCCCAACAACTCTGAATACACATACTTCTCATTAGCCCATGGAACATACTCCAAAATCGATCACATCTTAGGTCACAAGTCTAACATTAGTAAATTTAAAGGAATAGAAATTATTTCTTGCATCTTCTCGGACCACCATGGAATAAAAGTTGAACAACAGGAATCTGCATACTCAAACAAAAACATGGAAGTTAAATAACCTCATGCTGAATGATAGCTGGGTCAGAGATGAGATTAAGAAAGAAATTACCAAATTTTTGGAACAAAATGACAATGAAGACACAAATTATCAGTACCTCTGGGATACTGTAAAGGCAGTCCTAAAAGGGAAATTTATAGCACTGCAAGCCTTCCTCAAGAGAATGGAAAGAGAGGAAGTTAACAACTTAATGGGACATCTCAAGCAACTGGAAAAGGAAGAACATTCCAATCCCAAACCCAGTAGAAGTAAAGAAATAACCAAAATTAGAGCAGAATTAAATGAAATTGAAAACAAAAGAATTATACAACAGATCAATAAATCCAAAAGTTGGGTTCTTGAAAAGGTCAATAAAATAGATAAACCTTTGGCTAATCTAACCAGGAAAAAAAGAGTAAAATATCTAATTTCATCAATCAGAAACAACAAAGATGAAATAACAACAGACTCCTTAGAAATTCAAAAAATCCTTAATAAATATAACAAGAAACTTTATTCTCAGAAATATGAAAATCTGAAGAAAATTGACCAATACTTGGAAGCATGTCACCTTCCAAGACTTAGCCAGAATCAAGTGGAAATGTTGAACAGGCCCATATCAAGTTCTGAAATAGCATCAACCATACAAAATCTCCCTAAAAAAAAAGCCCAGGACCAGATGGCTTCACGTCAGAATTCTACCAAACCTTTAAAGAGGAATTAGTACCTATATTACTCATCCTGTTCCAAAATGTAGAAAAAGAAGGAAGACTACCCAACATGTTCTATGAAGCAAACATCACCCTGATTCCCAAACCAGGAAAAGACCCAACAAGAAAAGAAAATTATAGACCAATATCACTAATGAATATAGATGCAAAAATATTCAACAGGATCCTAACAAACAGAATCCAGCAACACATGAAACAAATTATACATCATGACCAAGTTGGTTTTACCTCAGGGTCTCAAGGCTGGTTCAATCTATGTAAATCTATAAGTATAATTCAGCACATAAACAAATTAAAAAACAAAGACCATATGATTCTCTCAATTGATGCAGAAAAAGCTTTTGATAATATCCAGCATCCCTTCATGATAAGAATACTTAAGAAAATTGGTATAGAAGGGATATTTCGTAAACTGATAGAGGCTATCTACAGCAAACCCACAGCCAATATCGTATTGAATGGAATTAAATTGAAATCATTTCCACTCAGATCAGGAACCAGACAAGGGTGCTCTTTAACATTGTAATGGAAGTTTTAGCCACCACAATTAGGGAAGAAAAGGTGATCAAGGTTATCCATGTAGGGTCAGAAGAGATCAAACTTTCGCTTTTCGCAGATGATATGACTGTATACCTGGAAAACACCATGGATTCTACTACAAAACTCTTAGAAGTGATCAAGGAATACAGCAACGTCTCAGGTTACAAAATCAACATTCATAAATTGGCAGCCTTTATATATACCAACAATAGTCAAGCTGAAAAAACTGTTAAGGATTCTACTCCATTCACAGTATTGCCAAAGAAGATGAAATATTTGGGAGTTTAACTAACAAAAGACATGAAAGATCTCTATAAGAGAACTATGAAACTCTAAAAAAAGAAATAGCTGAAAATGTTAACATATGGAAAAACATACCATGCTCCTGGCTGGGAAGAAACAACATTATTAAAATGTTCATACTACCCAAAGCAATATACAATTTTAATGCAATCCCTATTGAAGCTCCACTGTCATACTTTAACAATCTTGAAAAAATAATACTTTGTTTTATATGGAATCAGAAAAAACCTTGAATAGCGAAGACATTACTCAGAAATAAAAACAAAGCAGGAGGAATCACAATACCAGACCTGAGACTATACTATAAATCGATAGTGATCAAGACAGTACGGTACTGGCACAAAAACAGAGAAGTAGATGTCTGGAACAGGATAGACAACCAAGAGATGAATCCAACTACTTACCGTTACCTGATCTTTGACAAGCCAATGAAAAACATTCAGTGGGGAAAAGATTCCCTATTTAACAAATGGTGCTGGGTGAACTGGCTGGAAATATGTAGAAGACTGAAACTGAACCCATACCTTTTACCATTAACTACGATAGACTGTCACTGGATTAAAGATT
>CAUYPK010007991.1:0-39990 GCA_963574355.1 Loris lydekkerianus | reverse complement strand
TTTTTTATTAAATCATAGCTATGTACATTGGTATGATCATGGGGCATCATACACTAGTTTCACAGACTGGTTGACACATTTATATCACACTGGTTAACACAGCCTTCCTGGCAATTTCACAGTTATTGTGTTGAGACATTTACATTCCACATTTACTAAGTTTCACATGTACCATTGTAAGATGCAGAAATTTTTAAAGTAATCTCATGCAACAAATAACTCCAGTTGAACTGTAACTAGAGTTTAAAGCAATTCATAAGGTGAACCATCATAAACCCCTTTTCTGATTTATTATATTTAGCATTCACTGATATAAAAAGGAAAACAATGTGTGAATGTGTGTATTTGTATAGCTATAACTCATGAGGAGACTTCTACACCTGATTTCTCGGAGGAACAAACTCCCTAACAATCTGTGAGAGCAGAGACGGCTGAGCGCGGCCTGGGGAGGAGCAGGGGCTGCCGAGAGCCCCGTGGTCATTGGGCTTCACTCTGTTCCACTTGTGATCAGGTGGAGCAAGGAAATGGCAGTGAGGAGGCCGAAAGCTTCTGTTCTCCCACAAGAGAGCTGCAGACTAAGGAAAGTCACATTGCCTCTGTCAAGCTTAGTACCTTCGTTTAGAAGAAAACACCGAAAGGAGGCAGCAGAGCAACGAAGGGCTCTGGAGCCAGATGGTCCCAGGCTGACACTGCCGTGTCACTCTGTCGCGGCATCACTCTCTCCCCGCGTCACTCTCCCTCTACAAAGGCTGCCTTGCACTCGGTGCACACAGCCTTCAGGTGACACATCGGAAGTTCTCAGCATAATCTGTGACTGAGCAAGACTTCGGATACCTGGTGTCCACGCAATTAATGCGCACATGTCAGTACGACGTGAGGAGGGTGGACAGGATGACCCCTCAGGTCTCGTCCAGGCGGCCCCACACACAGAGCGTGTGCTGGCGTCAGCGACATATAACTTAACAGCTCCTCCAGTAACCAATTAGACAACCTTGGCAAATGCAAACTTCCTCTTCCATAAAATCAGTAACTGCTTCACAGGGTAATACTTGGATTAAATGAAACAACAGTATTCAGGAGCTAAGGGAAGAGCCTCACTCAGCAGGGACCCACCCAAGGCCCTGGCCTGGCTGTTTCCATCTCCTACTTTCCAGCCTATCTCCATTATTTCTCTTTCCTTCAAGAGAGGAAGGAGAGAAAGTCAAAAGGACTGACTCGAAAAGATTAAAATCTGTCCTCAGAGGAACAAGGGGTAAAGCCTCTCCAGATCTGCAGCGTTTCCCAGAGCAAATGCACAGAAGCCTCTGGGGGCAGCACCTTGGCCAGGGGGCTGCTCCCTTCATCCCTGGATCACCAAGCACACAGCATCAACCATGACCAACAAAAGGCTTGGTTTAACTTTATAGCAGTGAAGTTCAGAGCCATATCTAAAACAATCTGTGAATATTTTTCTGCTTGAATTGGGGTATAAATCAAACCAAAGATGATCCGTGTTTTTAAAAGCAGCTGAGAAAATTAGGGAAAGTCCTAAAACAGTAAAATCAAACATAAAAGAAATCAGATCATGGAAGTAATATTAAAAAAAAAAAAGTTCTGATTTGTGATACCAGTATTTTATATGTTTGAGTTACCTGGGACAAGGGCCTCCAGGGCCACCATCTCCTGCCATAGCTAATGCAAAGCAAACACATTCAAGATGATAAAAAATTAAAAATTTATGTTGTCAGCATTGACTTTGTTGCAGTTTGGTACCCTCGTGTGACACTGGTGAGTGACTTCTGTGTTTTCATTCCCTTTCATTAAAGACTCTATTGTTTGAATTGATAATTGCAGTGCTGTTTAGGGAGTGACAATTAAAGGAGAAAATGGGCTAAGCAGAAAAGAGGCACAACTGTCCAAGAAAACAAAACCGTTTCTATTTTTTTTTTTTTTTTTTGACAATTTGTAACCCAGGAAAACATGAAAAATAAAACATTTTGCTGCAGTTAAAGCATTAATCAACATTATTATTACACTTCAGGCTTTAAAACACTTTATTTCCAGCAGTAAAAAGAAATTCTAGCCCATGTTGGTGGTGGTCTATATGAGCTGTACGGAATGCTGAATAATAAAATTAAATTTTTCTAGATAAATTTTGAAGTTTAGCTAAGAAAAATGAAGCAGTTGAGAGCCACGGGAAACAAGCGGTCAGCTCTGAACCACCAGCGTGAGCCTGACGTCAGGCTGCGCGCTCGGCAGGGAGTGGAGAAGGGCCCCGTGTGTCTATGTCAAGTCTGAGGAGCCTCAAGTGAATCACCTGGGAAGCTTTCTTTTCTTTTCTTGTTTTTTATTTTTTTTAATGCTTATTCTTTATCTCCACCTTGAACAATTAAATCAGGCTCTCTAAAGATGAAGCTTTGGGAATCAGTGATCTTCAAAGTTCCCCGGGTGGTTCTCAGGCAGCCCATGTTTCAGCTGCTCCCACCCAAGCGACCGCCTCTTCTCCTTCCAAACAGAATCTCCTGACTTCGTATTTCACCTGTGTAGCCACAGCCTGACAGATCGCAGCTGCCAAATTCTCAGTGCCGTCCACAGCTAAAGCCTAACGTGCTTTATCACTGTAAGCAGGATTTCTGTTTACACTGCCCAGTGGGAACTGAAAAAAAAGGGAAGGACTTTAAAGACAAATTATCTCCCTGCTTGAAGAAAAGTCTAACAGACTGGGTGGGCAAGACAGGGAGGCCTTACCATTCTGTTGTTTGAAGAGCTGTGAGTTTATACCTATTGAAAACATCAGGCCAGTATAACCTTACATAAAAAAATCAATTCCAGATGGATAAAAAATTTAAATGAAAACATAAAAGAACAGAAATATGTGGGTAAATATTTTTATAATCTTGGGATAGGGAAAGCCTCTCTAAATATATCATGAAAATAAGAAACTATAAAAAAGTAAAGATTTTGACTACCTAAAAATTAAAATCTATGCAGCAAAAGAAATCATAAATAAGGTTAAAAGATACATATATGGTAGCACTAGGAAAAATATATTTTCCAATATTCCTCCCAAGCAATGAGAAAATATCCTTTTTATCCCTTACAAGTCAATGAGAAAAAAAACTAGATGCTCTGAAAGAAAAACCCACCAACGATATAAGGATAAAGATGTTTATAATCAACATGTGAAAGATTGTCATCCTCACTTAACTAAATATCAAATGTATTTGAATTGAATAAGAACAAACCATCATTTTTCAGTGGACAGAATGACAAAAATGAGAACACAGGACAAAATTCTGTTTTTGCAAGGGTTGGACACCTGGGCATCCTTTCCATCCCTGATAGAAGTCTAAAGTGGGAACCTTTACAGAGAGTAATTTGAAATAAATACCAACAAATAAAATAAGTATATACTGCAATCACTCCGCTAGGAATTTACCCAAATGAAGAAACCACAAAGAGTGAAAATGTAGTTTATCACTACAGTAGTTTTTACAAAAGAGAAAATGGAGAAAGTGCAAGTCCTCAGAGGGGTCTGGTAGGTAATTACGGCACCCACATCACCACGTGTGTAAACAGACACGATCACTCACAGGACGTTAAAATCCACATTGAAATAGAAGTACTGGCATTATGAGGGAGCACGCAGAGGGTCTCGTTGCTGTGAAATCCCACACATTGCCAGTGTGTGTCAGTCCGTGACTAACACAACATACGGAAAGGTGTTTATGAGAATGTTCATGAGGATTGTTCCTGGATGGTGGACGGAGATAATCTGTCCACGGCATAAGGAAAGAACTGCTTTCTACCCACCCCGAGATTTTTTTTTGGATTGTTGGAATCTTCTACAATTCCTAATTCTTTATTATTTCTAAAATAATTCCAAACCAAACACAAAATAATTTAGAATTAAGGATCACGGGAAGCACCCCCACACCGTGCTCAAATCACTACCATTTTTTGATCATCAAGAAAACAGAGCTGACAAAGGTCTTTAAAAAACAACAACAACAACAAAAACAACAAATGCAAATTATTTAGTTTCCATCAAACAGGTTCAATTCAGAACTTGAACATGAAGTAAAGCACATTGTTAAAGCACATCTTTACTTTGCCCCTGGACATTTCTGCCTACAAACTAACCACCCTGTGTCATCCAACATACAGACTAACCGCCCTGTGTCATCCAACATACAGACTAACTGCCCTGTGTCATTCCAACATACAGACTAACCACCCTGTGTCATTCCAACATACAAACTAACCACCCTGTGTCATCCAACATACAAACTAACCACCCTGTGTCATCCAACATACAAACTAACCACCCTGTGTCATCCAACATACAAAATAACCACCCTGTGTCATTCCAACATACAAAATAACCACCCTGTGTCATTCCAACATACAAAATAACCACCCTGTGTCATTCTAACATACAAAATAACCACCCTGTGTCATTCCAACATACAAAATAACCACCCTGTGTCATTCCAACAGACTGTCCCAACCTAACTTTTCGAAACTGGAAAATGTTTCCAGTGTAGATTATTATGTCATCTTACATTTCCACTGTCAGGAGGAAATGCATTTTGGTGCCAAAGTGTAGCTTTCGGGTAAACAGAAATTATTGTGTAGCTCTTAATGTGGTAAAGCAATTACCAATCTGCTTCAACCTTGCTGTTACCAATTACACACAGGCTTTGTAAAGAAGTGTCTGTCTCACCAAAGAATATCATGTGTAAGTAAGGATGATACAGTTCCAGCTTAAGCACATTGATTAAATATTCTCAGCACAGCAGTATGCTAAAATAAAGTCTTAAATTTGGAGATGCCAGTTATAAATGTTCCTTATTATGAGACAAGTTCCCTTAAAATAAGTTGTGTTAGGCTCCATAAATATCACAAAATTCACAAGATTCTAAAAATCTTACTGTATTCTTTCACTAAAAGATCTGTGAAAATAAGATATTTATTCCTAGAAAAAAATTAAAATGACTTTCTTTACTCAGTTTTCACTCTAGACTGTGCTTAGTCATTCACAATCAAGAAGGTAGACTAAAATACTTTTCTGTGTTACATAAAGCTAAGGAGAACAATTTTTTAAATAACACAAGACTTGCCACAAAGTCTCAAAAAGTATTCCGTTTATCAGTATCTTGCCCATAGACTAAGCAATCCACAAATATTTATTGGTTTAGTTTGGTATCAATGTTCCATTCTGACAGTACTTAGAATGAAAAACCCTTAACAGTAATAAATTCTGGTGAAATACATTTATACATTAACAATTTAATTAGAAGTATCTGAATATAGCGGTATACTTGTTCAGCAACCACAAATATAAATACAATTGGCCCTCTGTGTCTGGGTAACCCTGCGTCTGAAGATTTAACTAGGCACATATCAAAAATGTTAGGAGGGGATAAAAAATAACAATACAAAAATTAAAGACACAAAGTAAAAACAGTGCAACAAGTATTTACAGAGCATTAACACTGTAGTATGTATTATCAGTAACCTAGAGATTATTATTATTATTATTATTTGCAGTTTTTGGCTGGGGCTGAGTTTTAACCCACCACCTCCAGCATACGGGGCCGGCGCCCTACCCCTTTGAGCCCCAGGCGCCACCCTAACCTAGAGATTATTTAAAGAATATAGGAGAATGTGTGTAGGCCATACACAAGTACTATCTCACTTTATATAAGGGACTGAGCATCTGTGGATTTTGTTATCCACGGGGGAGAGGGGATCCTGAAACCAATCACTCAATGATATCAAGGGGCGAGGGATGAGGGATGGCCATGAGATGGCATGCACTGTTACAGAGAGTTTAGTTGTTAAAGGACACATTTTTAGGATGGTTAAGACTGAAAAGCTTTTCTTTACTTGACAATATAGCAAGGAGATCAAAGCATTATGTGAAACTCATTAGAAAGGATAGTCAGGGTGGTGCCTGTGGCTCAAAGGAGTAGGGCACTGGCCCCATATGCCAGAGGTGATGGGTTCAAACACAGCCCCAGCCAAAGACTGCAAAGAAAAAAAAATAATAATAAGGTACTCAGAGGGCTGCGTATCTCACCAACAGGTACAATGTAGGGTGCACGGCCCACAAGGCAATGGGCCTAGCCATGCGTGGGACTTTCCCTCACAGAAACAATGCAACCTAAATGTGCCCTCATGTTAACCTGAAAATAATAATGATGATGATGATGAGTGTTGCATACCTCCCAGACTTCAGAAAGCTTATCCTCTAGTTCTTCATTGCTGAGCTATAAGAATGGGAAATGGTCCCAAGTCAGGGCTGGACCCTTATAAGGTCAACTCTTGGCAAAGTGGTTCAATTGTTCCCTGAAGCCCAAGCAACATAACTGCCCCCACATGACAAATCCATGAATACCCCTCAGTGAGCACAGAGTTCTCTCAGAGCAGTCTGACGGGCGAGCTGCACGTGCCCCATTGGGGGATGCATGTAACCACCTAGGTCGGAATTATAATTTGATTAGACTTGAAGCCGTCATCACCTCACCTGTTTTATTTTGAACATAGTATCATGGCAAATAATCTATAGGCCTCCTAAGATCATCTGTATCTCATGAGATATTCATAAATGCATAAGGATCTATGTTAATATCTGTGTGTATAAATACACACACTGCAGCTCTAAAACAGACGACTGGATGTAAAGGACTCTGAGCAGACCAGACCTCCGCACAAAAGCTGGCAGAAGAGTCTGCTTCAACAACAGCCGCACACTGACTCATCCGTGTTTCCACAACATGTTCTCTCCAGCATCCACGTCTACTTCTAGTCTGACAATACAGGCCCCATGTGAACCGTCTCTGAGCAGCCCGCCTTCAAAAGCAAGGCCACCGTTCTCAGTTGACTCATCTAACCTGTCTGCTTTTGAGAATAGCACACTGCCACACTTATGAAGGCACGTGGTGTATACGACTGCAGACTATTTCAGGCCTTGCTAGTACTTACCTCCTTACTCTCATTCTAGTCTTTGGAAAATCACATGAAGCCACAGGACTTCACCCCTACACAAGCCCTCCTGTGGTATCTCTCTTGGGCATTGAAAGAGACTCTTCCATCAACACCAAGTGTCGCTGGGTCTATCTTGCTCGCCCATCTTTATCTCTGGTGTTTAACTGATGCTGAACACACAGAAGACCCTCCATCAGTCTGCAAAGCCATGAAGACAACCTCTGCCATAGACCTATGAAAAGACCTGGGCCTTAGTACCGAAACCGTAAAATTTTTTCTTGTTCTGATACCAAGTCAAGAAGATTTCTCCTGCCAGAAAATCAAAATTTTTACATGGCAAAGTACATGCTCTTTCAGTCATGAGATACTCTTCCATGTATTATACCACCTTACTCCCCAGCCCTTAAAACAGGTAAGATTATTTGTCGAATTTCAGTTCAACAAACATGTATTAACAGTCATTAATTTTCTATCCCTTTTTATCATGGATTCTGCTACACACTGTGACTTCCAGAATTTCCAAACTGTAGTCGAGGAAGACGACTTTGTCAATATTTATTTCTAAAAGGAAAGAGGCTTTGGAAAGGAGAAAAAAAATGTCCTTTAGCATTTTCAGAATCCTTTAAAACAATGCATTCATAGTTTGAGTGAAATTATCATTGGAGGTCGTGAAATCTATAAATGAAATAATCAAAGTATATCTAGAAAATATGCTATGTTTGAAAGTCACTTTCTAGGAGTAACAACCAGGTTGTTTTGGTTGGCTACTTAACATCCTGATACAGTGAAAGCATTTAAATCTTTAGGATCCAGAAAATAGCTAATTCCACCAGAAAGGCCTTTCCCACATTACCTATCACAGAGGAGAAAAACGGCTGTGTTAAGGACATGGGTTAGACACGCCTTACAACAGGGCCCCCTACGTTTCCAAACTCACTCACAGAGAAGTTAACTCCCCTAGGAGGGGGCAAAACAGACTTGGGCAGACTCCTCCCCTTGTCTCAGATGCCATATTCTAAAGCTAAGTCTTTGGAGGTTGCAAAGGATTATAATTTAATTCAAAAGGCAATAAAGTAACACGCAGGAAATGTGTTCATGTCCCCATCTCATTGAGAATGTCCATCACTGAACGTTTAAGAATTATCTGCACAAGAAAGCCTCTCTACGCACCGAGTGACAGAAGTCAGCTTTGCTCTTACTCCCTTTCAAAATCACAGCTTCCTTTAGTTTTCCTAACACGGGGCCCCTGTGCTGCCTTCCCTGGGCTGGCCGCAGTCTGCACGCCCAGCGCCACCGTCCACTCTGCTCATGTCTGGGCAGGGTCTGTTTTAGTCATCATTATGCTGCCGCTGAGATGAAGAACAGCTGCCCGACATGGGCAGAGATCGGCCTTTATACCGATTCCATCGCTGACACCACTGTCACACTTGCTCCACCTCTTTCTGTCCTCTGTCCTCTACCCTCTCCCGAGTCGCTGCGTCCCACCAGGCTCATCCCTCACCAGCAACAGGGGCAGATGTGTTATTTGGCCATCACAATATTATTTTTAAAAGATTTATCAATTGCCAATATTTCTAAATCACCAGATTTCACTAAGAATTTGTGAATTTTCAGCCTCTCTATAAAATATCAGAAAATGAATATTGGAAACACATTCACATCGGAACAAATTATGCTGGGGGCGCCCGCCTCTTTCCCCTGGCACATGAGCTCTCAGAAGTCATCATGGCTTCCAGGCTGCGGGAAGCCAGAGCTCGCTGTGTGGGACAGTCACCTGGGGAGTCCCGACACCAGCTGGTCTAGACACCCCAGCTTGGGCACCACCACGTGAACAAAGAGGCACCTGCACGACTTCCTGCTCTGTGGCTATCTGGTGGCAAATACGTGAGGGACAGAAAGAGACTGCTGACACCGGGAACAAGTGACAGTTCTGGGGTGACATGCTCTGTGGCAAGAGACAAGTGCCCTTAAAAACTAAAGTGCAATCACACAAAGTGATTTCTCCATTCTCCTTGGGCCAACGAAAGTGTTAGAGCAGCCATTCTCCTGTCGCAACCTACAGGAACTGTATTAAAGAGTCACAGCATCAGGAAGGTTGAGAACAACTGTGTTACAGTCTCCATCATATTTTTGTATTGAGGCAAAAATCTAGAAATGAGCAGATCTTTGAACAAGGCCTACGGTGCTGATGAGCACTGTGGTGTGTGTCCGCCTATGAAAATTAGGTCAACTTGAGGAGTCAATGTAGGGAGGGGGTCGGCAACGGAGGGTCTCCTGTACTTATTTTAATGGGTGGATCAATTAAAAGTAGTAACTTACTTACTTTTACTTAGTTTAGTTTACTACTAGTAGTAGTTTTTGATTGAGGGAATCTGAACCATCCTTTCTATCAGTAAATTATTGCTGCTGTGGGAAAGCAAATACCAGCTGCAAAGTGACCAATGGATTATGGTTTCAGTTAACTGTACAAGTCAGTCGAGCCAGAGTTTTTACAGCTTAATGAGAATCAGGTCCAGGTACGAGAGAGATGACTCTTGTATTTGCTAAGTGAAATCCCAACAGGGGACAGGGGAATCCGACCTTGAGCAAATCGCTCAGTTGTTTGACAACTCTATTTGCTCATGTGTAAAAATAAAGCTAACCACACCTTGCCGGAAAAGTGTGACCATCAGGGAAGAGAACATGGTCCACACATCCAGGGTGGTGGGAGAGCTGAGCCTGGGCTGCACCACTCAAAGCAGCTGACACGCTTCAGCCCAAACAGAACCGCGTCTCCTCATTTCCTTCCCTTCTTTTCCCCACTTCTGACTCAAAGAAGATTTCATCAAGCTATTTTTATAATTACTAACATGCTGGAAATACACCAGCAGGCCAGAAGCAAAGCGAAATGCAGCCCCCAGCAGCAGCAAGCAGCTCAGCTCAAGCTGAGTGGCTGCGGGGACACCTGCTTCCCACTGAACTGCGGGCGAGGGGGCATCCGGGCTGTGTGGGTCATGCTCACCCCAAACCATGCCCACCTGCATGTTCTCTGTGGCATCCCCGAGCAGTCCTCCAAAAGTGATGGCATTCGTGACCGTTGCCAGATAAATGAAGAGAATTGCCGAGAGAGCCTGGATATTTAAAGCATCATAAAAATCACTGGCAAAAAATGGTGCTTTCCTCTTTATGTCCTTGATTAGTCCACCGCAGAACCTGGGCAGGGAGAGAGCAAATATGTGACCAGATGGGAAAGAGTTTATATTTAAATGCTCAAATCAGTGACAAGATACTACCTAACCTCTGAAAATGAAACCAGAAAACTGTGAAGGGTACATTTTCCTCTCTCTGTCTGTGAAGGCCATCGAATTAAGCGTCACATTCCCTGAAGCCTAGCCAGTTGGTCTTTAGATGAGAGCAAACTGTGCAGGTAAATTAAACCTGTGTCATCTCCTAAGGAAAACCCCCAAGCATGTGAGCGGCCCCTGTGAGGCCTTCGTGACCTCGCCCTGCATGCTGCCACCCTTACTGTGCATTCTTTCACGTGACAGATGCGTGTGGAGCACGTGTGATGTGCCCGTGCTCTGGGTGCCTGGGATGTGACAGCAAATGACAGGGGCCAAAGAGCCTCCTACCTTCGTGGCGCTTACTTTGGGAGCAGAGGTGAGGGTGGATAAATACGTAAAATGCATAAAATCCAATGGGGAAGGGGTTATGCAATCCTGAAGAGGGGGTTGTGATTTTAGACAGGTTGGCCAGAACAGGAGAAGGTGACTTTGGGGTAAGGACCTGAAGGAACTTAGGGAGGAAGGCCTGCAGGTATGTGACGGGGAAGCAGCGAGCTAGCCCAGCCTAGGTGGGTGGCTGGCCGAGCACTCACACATCTGTCTGCTCACCCTCCCAACCAGACCTCACATCCCTGCCTTCCCAGGCCATATCTTCTGCCGAGAAGGTCCTCTTCCAAAGCTGAGCAGTTCTCTGAAGTAGGACCCTGCACTCTGAGTCCCCACGTCCTCTCTGAGCTCTCACACTGTGTGGGGACTGACTGTCCGCTGGGGCCTCCACCAACCTCAGCTGCTCTCAGCAGCCTGCTTTGGTTTCCTTGGTGTGTCTCAGCTACCTGCACCCTGCAGACACTCAGTGCACCAGGGGAGGAAGACAGGGAAGAATGAAATACTGTAGCCCGAAATATCCCGAAATAAAAAGCTGAGTCCCAGAATGCATGTCTGCAGAAAAGGAAAAGGATATTCCTAATGGAAATCGTTCATAAAGAACTATTCAACAAAAGGGAGGAGAGGAGAGGATGCTGTGTGTTCTCTATTCTTTAAGAATTAAAGAGAGAAAACTTCCTGTTAAATTGGGGGGAGAAATGCAAGTGGGTCATCAGAAGAAGAAAATGACTTCGTTCCGTGCGGATCCAGTTCCATGTTGAGATGACAGGCCTTTCTGCTTTCAAAAACCCCACAGTATCTTTACAAAATGAGTACCCCACTTAAAATTCTACTTGACCAAGAATAAAATGAAAAACCTAACAGCAAGAAAGGAAAATTACTGTGAACAGATCAGCTGAAGCAAACTGGGAAAGCTGAATTCCCATCTGCCAGCTATGGAGACCAGGTAGTGGCCTGTGAGTAAAACCCGTTACTCTCTAAGAAACGCACAGGAAGATAGGAAATGAAGAAAGGCCAGTGGCAGACGCTGACCCAAGTGGACAACCGTCTGCCATTCCAGTCCCCTGCCCTGCCCTCCCCCAGCTCCTCCGCCTGCACTTTCTTCGAAAGCTCTGAGCACCCCATCTGGAACCAGAACACTGTCCTTCCAGCCCTCGAGCCCCTGTTCCGCCTTATTTCCTCACCACACCGACTTATTTGCTTATGGCTCATCTCCTGACACTTGTGTGAGGGTGGCGGGTTCTGCTAATTCACTGTCATGTCCCCAATGCTGTCATAAACCAGCACATTTGTTGGCTGAAGAAATGGACAAGCCAGTGAACACAGTGCTGAGGGAAGGAGGCAGGGACCCGGGTTGCAGGAGAGCGGGGTCTGACCCCAGGGCGATCTATCTGCTGGTTACCTTCCCGTGCGCTGCAGCTCCTCACAGTCCCCGTGTCCACCACCTCCGTGTCCTCCATCATGGGGAGTGTCCCCGTTCATCTGGACGTTCTCACCGCCTGAGTACATGTTCTTTCTATGTGAGACAACAGAGCCCAGAGCATGTTAGCTGGCGGCCTCCACGGCTGCACAGCGGCATCACACAACGGCCAGTGCAGAGAGGAGTGAGGCCACATTTCCTCCTGTGACCCTGAGACAGATCTACAGGGGTTTTGTTTAGAGCCAAGATAAATGATAGACAGAAAAGCTGAACAGACTACACATCTCCTGAGAGGGAAATTCTTTCATCTGGGAAATAACGGATTTCCAGACAATGGTTTCTCCTCAACTATCTCATCCAACTTCTTCCCCTCATGAATCTACTACAAAGACTAATCTTCATTAAACAGGTTCTTCCACATACACAGAAAGTCCCCAAGAATGTCTGTGACACCTTCCCATGTCATAATCTGAGATCTGTAATTTATCATAACTGAAGAACAGTACAGTATATGACGTCTATTTTATAGTGTCAAGGAAATGTGAAATCAAGGCACATAAGTGATTCATTTGAGAAAACACGTCAAGTTAAATAGGAACCTGAAAATATTAGGGCAGTAGCCCAACTGGACTTTCTTTAACACAACCTCCTTTTCAGGGGTACCCCAGCAACTGAAATTCTCAGCTGCCTAATAATTTACCTTTTGTCGGACGATGGAAGGCTCTTAGGAGGCTCTATCCTGATGGCTGGGTCCCATTCTCCAGGAGGAAGGACAATGACTTCGTCTAGGAACTCATCGATGCCAGCAATCAGGTCGTGCCTGTCCTTTGCTTTATAGGCAATGTCATGGAACACCTACAGAACAGTGGAGGTGTGTTCACCAGGGGGAGAGCATGGCCTGCCCCACACCACATCAAGCCTGAGGAATGGAATCCACAGTCCACAGTGGCCTCACCACAACCATGCTCTCCTGTGCCCACTACTCAGCCTGCCCCCAGATATGTAAAGCATTCAGATCATCAGTTCAAAAATAGAAGAGGAGGCGTGAAGGGACAGCTATGCTTTTTATGGGTTCTTCTCTGTCAATACCACAAAACAACCTTGCCTTTAGCTCCTTGCTATGGCCGCTGCTGATATAGCAGTTACGTGAGCCAGGTGAAAATGGTTTGGGAAACAGACTAAAGAGTCATTCCCTGAAATAAGAAGACTTGGGACAATTAGAGGAGGATAATTCAAGAAGGAAAAGTTAAAGCTGAGGGTTAAGATCAGGTTAAGACCCAACACTACAATCTTCAAAGACACAAGTCATGTGAGATGCTGAAAAAAGAAAACTCTTAGTTACATGGATGGCACATAAAACAAAGGGATTTCAGTAGTGACCACCTATCTTTGACCAAGGCAGTAACTAGAGCCTGGATGGCCTCAGACGCTGCATCTCTCATACAGAAGCTCCTCACTGAGCTTATGAGCTAGACGTTCTCTACATACAACCTAAGTTTTTCATACTTCCTCTAATTCTTCAGTATTCAGAAGGGGAAACTGTCCAATGTCTTTACCTAATCATAAAGGCTACTAAATCTCTTCTCCTGGAAAGGAATTACTGAATACTATCGATTAAGTGATATTAAACAGTCTGGGGTGTGGTCTGATAGGACGGCAGTGAACACCAGCCTGTGCTCTGCAGTGGACGCCGTCACCCTCAGCCTTGTTTCCGCCCGTTCTCTCCCACCACAGAGGCTCCAGTGTCAGGGATTTCCTAGCCAACGCTGCAGATAAAGGCTGACACTTCCCACCAAGACATGAGAAACAGGCTATCTGGGAAAACTGCAGGGTATCTGTTGGAAGAGACAGATCTGACTGGCATCACCCCTCCTTCCTGCTATCTGGAGTCAGGCGACAGGACAGGCACTAAGGGCAGGCCACACTGTTCACCTCAGGGACAGGAGAAAACACGCTGTCTCTGGCCTGTCAGGAAAGAGCCTTAGCTCTTGATTTATTATGAAGCAATTAAGTTAGACCAACCCCGACAGCTATTAACTCCAAACTTTCTATCACATGAGAAAACAAACCCCACACTGTTTAATTCACTGTAAGTCTATCACTTGTAGCCTAAAGCATTCCTAATTGACACACCTCAGGAGAAAGGACTTTAAAGAGAGAGAAAGAAATGATGAAAGTACAAAAACAAATATGAGGGAAACACACGTTCCCTTGAGGTGAGGCAGCAGCACAACTTCAACGTTCTTGTCCACAGAATAAAATAACCATTTGAGTAGCCACCACGTAAAACTTTAGTAACTAAGAAGAAAAGAACCTGTTCTCCACTTAACATGTGGAAAAGACTATCTAGTCAATCAATGAAGTCAAGGCAAAGCACTTGGGGAAATAGTAAAGTAGAAAGACACAGAGGCAGAAATCAGTGATCCTGACTGCTAATTGTATTTCTCCTCCTGTGGGGTGAGCTCAGAGGGCGTCCTATCTAAAATGCATACAACAAAAGTCATCGTGAGGGAAAAGGGGGTCGTAGTTCCAAAGAACCTGTACTGCATCCTCTGCTGTGATGTTTGCTGGTGCATTTTATTATAGATGCATGTCATTCCTTTTCACAAAATAAGTAAACTATAAATACACGTACCTAAGAAAAATGCACCATCCAACTTAGTGTGCTTTATTTTTACAGAATCTATCATTCCTGAAATAATGTAGTATATGTACATTTTAATTCCCAGAATATATCAAACATTGTTAAGAGATAGAGTAAGTTAATGTAATGACCTGAACTTTTTAAAGAATATTTAAAATCTCAGTTTTAAGAAGTGAAAACATTTAGAAAAAGAAAGGAAAACATGTTTTATTCCAGCAGAGTTTAGAATCCAAAACGGAAAGACTGACTGAGCCTCATGTTATGAGGGAGGCTGGGACCCACATCATTGTAGCTGAGTAACGGTGACACTGACTCACAGAATAAAGGCAGCCCACGCAGGTCCCTCACAGAGCCCGGCCTCCTGACTCCTACCTCATCGGACATCAAGGTGGCAATGGCTCTGCCAATCTCATGGTAGGACTTGGCTTTCCCCTTCGGGCCTAAGAGGATGAACAAGAACCTAATGGAAAAGGGGAGAAGCAGAGGCTGTAACACATTTCATCAACTCAATGCACATAAAGCTGAGGAACATAAATCTTAACTCATGGGAAGGTTAGGTACAGAGTTCCCCTGGAGAACGGGGGATATTCTCCATAACACGGAGGACGCTTTCACACTATTGTCAAACGCCAGTCGTTCAGTTTATTTGGAGGCAAAGGAGAATTCAGCACTGACCCTGCGAAGCTTCCGCACTGCGCAGGGAGGTTCGTTTTATCCACTCTAGGAGTCACGCAGTCTTTCCTTTTTAAACTTTCTTCTCTATTTCTACTGACTTCCAGAATTTCTGAAGCAAACCCTTTCAGCACAATAATAGGAAGATTTGGTGCGTCCTTACTTTCTCTGCTTCCCTGCTCAACACGGGCAGTGACAAACGGTCCTCTCCATACTTTTAAGAAATGGCTCTACCCAGAAGTGGCCGGGAGTCAGCAAAAACCAAGTCTCCACCAATAAACTGCAGGCTGACAGCCAGAGCAGGAGAAGAGAAATGGAAGAGAAATTCAAAACAAAGCATCATTCGCAGGCAGTTACGATCTTTGGAGGGTGCCCCCATCTCCATTTCCAAACATGTGTTCCTCCTTGATACACAGAGTATTGCTCCACAGCAAACAGATTCTGAAACATGCAGTAATGAAGTTCACCTCTTATCAAGTTAGAAAGAATCGCTCACTGATCACAGGGCACAGATGCCTGTCTGCACTGAGGAGCAGGGAGCCTGATAAGGAAATGAGTAAAGAAAAAACACAGAAAGTGAGGGGGACAATCCCCCACCTTGATCCAATGAGCACAATAAAAACAAGCTCATCACATACTTGCACTGCCTGTTAAAGCCTGAAAAGTGTTCCGCATTTATCACCTATTGAAACTTCCATTCAATCTCTACCATGAGGACTGGTGTCCCATCCCAGTAATGATAAGGAAACCCAGGCTGAAGGTTAATGGACAAGTCCAAGGTCCCTGCACCCAGCAAATGGCAGACACAGACAGACAGGCTTTCTTACCTCCTCCTCTTTCTCCACACAGTTCTGCCTAATATTTCCCACCCAACTGACAGACCAGGGTTGTGATTCAACAGCAAAAAGCTCTCCAGCAACACCTGTTCTAGATCACTCCGGCTCCAGAGAAAGTCTGGATACATAGCCAGGGACAAGAAATCTTGGGAAAGATTTCATGGAACCAGAAAGGGTTTAGCACCTTTCTTAGCTGAATTTTATTTTTCCTTTGTTTTTTGACAAGTGCACTACAAAATGTTAGTGCCTATTCCAAAATGCCCTTGAATGTGTACTTAGCTTCATTCACATAAAATTCAACCCAAAAGACATAGAAAAATAATCTCAGAAATTAAGGACGTAAAAGGATGTCTGAAAGTGTGAATATTCAGATTTTATGCAGAATTACCATAAACCATTTAGTGTTTATTTGCTGAGGAACCGGCTCTGAGAGCAGCAGCTGCCAGAGCAGACAAAACCACGGGCCCCATCAGAAGCTCTCCTCCTGTGGGGTGAGCTCAGAGGGTGTCCTGTCTAATGAAAGGGCCATGCTTAGAGTTGGAGTTTAGTTCTTCCAACACAGAAGGCTCAGTGGATACTACAATACTCCTTCCTCTAAGCCAGCACCAAGGTATATACACATGGTATAAAGTGCTTCTTTATGATAGGAAAATGGATTTTTCTAAAGAAAGTAAAAAAGGAGTGCCTAACACTCCTAAACCACTAAGGCAAACTCGAGCCTTATTAAGAAACAGGGCACAGGCCGGGCATGGTGGCTCATGCCTGTAATCCCAGCACTTGGAGGCTGAGGTGGGTGGGCTGCCTGAGCTCACGGGTTCAAGACCAGCCTGAGCCAGAGCAATACCCCATCTCTAAAAAAAAGGCTTGGCAGGGCAGTGCCTGTGGCTCAAAGGAGTAGGGAGCTGGCCCCATATGCTGGAGGTGGTGGGTTCAAACCCCGGCCAAAAACTGAAAAAAAAAAAAAAAAAATGCTGGGCATTGTGGCAGACACTGGTAGTCCCAGTTACTTGGGAGGCTGAGGCAAGAGGATCACTTGAACCCAACAGCTCGAGGTTGCTGTGAGCTAAGATGCCACAGCGCTCTACCAAGGGTGACCAAGTAAGACTCTGTCTCAAAAAAGAAAGAAAGAAATAAAGAAAGAAAGAAACAGTGCACAGGCCACGCTTCCCAGTCCATCCACCTGTCTGCAGACGGCCAGGTGTCCAGCAGGACACGAGGGTGTGGCTGTAGGCAAAAAGGGGCAGATGACGAGTCCCCTTTGTAGGGAGAACACCTATCTGGGACCCTTCACTTAGCACACTGCTAAATCATGGGTTTCTTTGGCTTCCACTTTTGCGGTTTCAGTGTATCTAAATATTAACTTTTCAGTCATGTAGCATATCCTAAACTATCCTAGGACCTCCAAATCTCTTCCTACCTGTTCCTAGCACCTCCATCCTGACCATAGCTCACAAGCACACATGGTGGAAAGACGTTTATCAAATGACTCATGAGTTAATTATGAGGTCGACTACAGCAACAAAGCCAAAATACTTCTTGTTAGTGGGAAAAACACTTTCAGTCATTAATAATCCTCAAACATAAAGGCAGACACTGGGTAAGTATCCCCAAGTTAAGTGTCTTGAGAAGCGGGTGTGCATTTTCCCCACTCTCAGGCGTGTTTATCACCACTCTTGGGTCTCTGCTCAGCAGCACCCGTGAAGACTGAGTGAGGGCAGCAGGTCACGGGTATCGGTTACGCAGTGTCACACTGCACCCCCCCATAGGAGAATCACACTGGCCCAGGAGCCCAGGCAGAAAGGTGTTATTTTGCTTTCCTGGATAATTTTTATTTTTTAAAAAAGATGTTTTTTGATTAATGGAATATCACCAGGTGCCAAAGAATAGCAACACGGTGACACAGCAGACAGTTAAAATTCTTACATTACTCTGATCAGGAGCAATTTGGTAAATCTATTTCCTTAAAATGATATACAGAGGGAAACTGAGGAGCCACAAGCATCTGGGCATCATCTCAGGTCAGGAATTTCATGGGCAGGAGCAAAGACCCTTGGGAGGGCTCGCACTGTTGACAGATCCAGGAAACTGGACATGCAGAACCATCCAGCAGGCTGGTGCTCCCCTGCCTGGACCACGTTGTCTCCCCTCAAAGCAGGGAAAGCTGCAGCGACTATTATAACAGGAGCATATTCTGCCAAACTCAGCTTTTACAGTATGCTGAGAACTCCTTTTGTAACAGGCTATTTTTTGTCAATAGACAGATTTTTTTTTTTTTTTTTTTTTTAACAAGAAGCTTTTTCCTTTAATAACAAGTTAGAGTAAATATCACATTTGTGTGACTGGAAGGGCACAGAGCAAGCATGTTGACAGCTCAGAAAAAATACTTTATGTTGCTGAGTTCAGTTTATTCACTCATAAATAGAACTAAGTCAGAGTTGGAATTTTTAATGATCCCTAGTTATCTCAAGAATCTTTGCAAGGCCCTTTTCTACTTTCGTTGAGTTTTCACATATAGCTGATTATGCCTGTAGAGGACGCCTCTAGCACTGTCCCCAACAGAAGGGACTACTTAACATGAGCCACGTCTGCAGCCAATGGCCAATACTCACATTTACAAAATCATTATAGGCAGAAAAGAGAGAATATCATAAAAGACTCCAGCCTTCCCAGACCACTCGGTTCTCCGGGGAGGGATGCACACCTCCCTCCTTCTTCATATGGCACAGCTATTTCTAGAATAAACTCAGCATGTGCCAATCCTATACTCTCTTGTCTCAAAACAGCAGTGAAGCAAATAACACATTATTTATCTTCAGCAGCTTTGAAAATGTGCCTAACCTATAGTTTCCACAGCAGATTCATGAGAACAACAAACCTGTCATGGCCGACCAGATCACGTGTGGTAAACAGGAGCCAGAGAGTAAACTGGTGAACACGACAAAATTAAACCAGCAGGACTTCATCCCAAGCCCTTTAATAGTTTTTTAAAATATTTTTGACAATTAGGCATAACTACTTCTCTTAGAGAAATAATCATAAACTATATACTAATTTATAGTGCTACCAAAAATGTAAACATGAAAATTCTTTAAGGTGCCTAAAGCTTACTGAATTTTTCTCTGGTAAACAAATCAAGACCATAAAAGGACAAACCAATTCAGTTCTTAAAAATTATTCTTTATGGGAGCATCCTAAGACATTTTATTTGCAGCCATCTACACCTCCCCAGGGTCTTCTCAGAGCCCAGTGGTTCTAGCCCCTGCAGTGCTGGTGACTCCCTCCATCCCTCAACCGTAAGCAGTAGTCAGAATATTCAGCCCCTATATGGCTTACAAACGTGAGTGGTGGCCTCTGTGGACAGATAGAAGATGGCACCAAGAAAAGTGCCTGTGAAATGCAGGAAAACCACAGACGTGTCCCACCAAGCCACCAGAATCAAAGAGCGGAGCTGCAGGTTTGCCCATTTTCACGCAATCGGCAGGGAGGCCCCTCGTACACAGACACTGTGGTCCAGCTGCGCGTGGAGGCCACAGCAGAACAGCCGCAGAAAACTTGTGAACTCTACACAGAAAATGGGAGCTGCCAGAGCCACCCATCTCACAAGGCCCATGGTAGGAACACTACTTATTAGAATGTAAGAATAATAGTAATATTAGGTTGTTTCAAAAGTTTTGTTGGTTTTAATGTCATGTGTTTTTGTAGCTCCATATCTCAATAAATATTTATTCTACTGTGTTGTGGTATATACTAATCGATGGAGAATTTTGTACTCTATACATTGATGCTGTTCATTTTTATCTACTTTTAATTTTTTTTATTCTTTTCAGCCTAGATGTCATTAAGCGATTTTTGGCCAATTTTTCTCTACGAATTCAAATTGAACCAAAGCACTGCCAAAACAGCCTGAAAAATTAACCAGGCATTTGGCAATGATAGTGTTAATGAATGCACTGTTTGACGTTGGTTTGCGAAATTTCGTTCCGGAAATTTTAGCCTTGAAGATGAGCCCCGAAGTGGTCGATCTAGAGTAATCCAGGATGAGGATTTGAGGACCCTGGTGGAGACTGACCCAACACAAACGGTCCATGGGATGGCGGAAGAACTGGGTGTCAGCTCCCATATAGTTTTTGATGGTTTTAAACGTATTGGAAAGGTCAAAAAGCTCAAAAAGTGGGTGCCCCACGATTTAAACGATCGGCAGAAATTGTCATGTTTCGAGGTTTGTTCTTCATTGCTTTTGCGCAACCAAAACGATCCTTTTTTGGATCGGATCGTCATGTGTGATGAAAAGTGGATTCTCTACGATAATAGGAAACGTTCAGGACAGTGGTTGGACACCAATGAGCCACCCAGGCACTTCCCAAAGGCAAAACCCCACCAAAAAAAGATCATGGTTACTGTATGGTGGTCAGCGGCTGGTGTGATTCACTGTAACTTTCTGCAACCAGGCCAAACCATCACAGCAGAGTCCTACTGTGAGGAAATCGATGACATGTACCGAAAATTGCGTCAGCAGCAGCCAGCACTGGTCAACAGAAGAGGTCCGATCCTGCTCCACGACAATGCCCGGCCGCATGTCTCACAAATCACCGTCCGAAAATTAAAGGAATTGAGTGTCGAAGTTCTGCCCCACCCACCATACTCCTCAGACCTCTTGCCAACCGACTACCATCTTTTCAAGCACTTCGGTAACTTTCTCACCAGTAGAACCTTTGCCAATCAGGACCTAGCAAAAACGGCCTTCGTTGACTTCATCGAATCCCGAGCACCCAATTTTTATGCCGACGGAATTAATCGACTTGTGTTACATTGGCAAAAGTGCACTGATTCAAATGGTGCTTATTTTGATTAAATTGAATAAATATTCACTGAGATATTACAGTTTAAAGTAGACTCATAAAAACAGACAAATCTTTTGAAACAACCTAATAGAAGCATAACTTTCTGCCACTTTAAAGGGAAAATGACCATTAAAATGTGCATGAAAACAGGCTTTTCAGGATCCCCTGCAGTGCAACAGAGTAGCATGTACATTAAAGGGCATTGTGGAACCCAGACGCTGTTTTTTTAAGATGACTATCACATTCCTTGTGGGATTTCCTTTATTGGATGTCACAAGATTCAGCCACTGTAAATGTCCCCACGTTACTTACACACAAGAAGCTAATGAGACTTCCTCCCCCATGATTACAGCTGGCAGTGGTTTGGAGGACAGCAAATGGATAAGACTATTTCCTGGGAAAATATTCCTGTGCACAGACATACTGTTCAGATTACTGTCCTGAAATAGTTTTATGGTATTACTGAAGTGTGTCCCCTCGACTTGCTGGCTCCTTTTGTGAATTCAAATGAAGCTGTATTTCTCCTCTGGAAGTACAAGGAAATAAGGCAGCCAGGAGCAGGTGATAAGCAGGACACAAAAATGATCGCGGTTCGCTGTTCAGGGCATGCAGATTACTGTTAGAAAAAAAGGCTTTTGTAATATTTTTTATTTGTAGCATCTAAAGAAAAATGGTAATAAAAATGAAAAAGCAAGAGCAATTTTCTTTATCACTTCTCTGCATGTTTTTTCCTTCAAGCCCCAGTAAAATTAGTCCAAAGAGACAGAAATAAAGCCGCGGGGCACTGAGCTGGGCTTGGGCTGTTACTGAGCCAGCGGTGCTCCAGGTGACCGCAGAGACCCCTGACGGCCAGGTGACCACAGGTGGCACTGAGAGCCTCTGCTGGAATGTGTTCAAGCAAAAAGCAAACTCTCAGAAAACACAAACCATGAGGACAGCAGTGACTGAACTGGCTCTGATCATTTCCTTTCCACTGCCGTTGGCCCAGTGACTGCCGTAGGTATCCTTCCTATTTTCAGTGTCTAAGACACATAAAAATGGGCAAAAATGCCTGTGCGATCACGAAAAAATGGCCTGTAATCTATAGATTTTGAGGCCCTAAGAAAATATTCCAGTTTTCCTCCTTGCTGAGCCCCTGGGTCTCTTTTCACTAGTTAATGGCGCTCAGACCACCTGAGGAGGGAGGACTCACAGCCTTCCTGCTCACCTGGGGACACGGAACACAAAGAGAAAGCCACCTTGCCTGGGACCCAGGACCCACAGGAAGCACACTCCTCCATGAAAGGTCTATTTATGTATTAATTTTCTGATTAATTTTCTGAAACCAGGAACTGTTTCTTTAAGCTCTTCTGTAGAAATGCTAACTTATTTTCTGTTCATCGCACTCGAGCCAGCGTGGAGTGTGGAGCTCGGCTTCAACAGGAGATACAGAGTACGTCTCCAAGATGTCATGTGGTGTGGTGAGCAAACAGCTGTAACATCAACACACTTCCTTTTAAAGTAAAACCGTATTAACAGCAACACATGCAGACTTAAGTGTACAGTGCAGTGCCTTTTACATGTGTGCGTATTTACACAAATATGCGGGTATGTGTGAACCCACTATCAACTTACTGATAAAACATAGAGCAATTAAAAGCAATTATAACCTCTGACCCATTTACTAAGTGTATGGCTCAGTTTCTTCAAATGTAAAAACTGGATAACTATAGTTTGTATCTTAAAATATTACTGTAAGGATTAAGTAGAATGATTTATAAGAAGAAACCAGTATGCTGCCCTATAAATTATAATTTCCGCGATTATTACTATGTAAGTGCCAAGTAGATTGATAGTATGGAAGTCAGACTGAGCTGTTATTTCAGACTAGAGCTGCCACTGTTCTCAAACTGGCTATGTCCCCACCCTGCTGACTCCAGTGGGGAGGGAGGTCCCCTGGATGCCCCTGCAGACCAGGGGGTCAAAGGTCAGCTTACCTGGTAGGGACGGGGACCTCAGTCAGGGCGCCCAGCATGACAGCCTGCTGGAGCCGGACAAAGGCGATGAATGGAGTATCCAGAAAGTCCACCTCCCCCACAAGCACGTTGGAAGCTTCTGCATCACGGGGCAGCTTTTTCATGAATTTATTCTTCAGCTGCATGGGAAGAGACAAGAAAACAACTTATTTCCAGAGCAGGAACAGAAAGAGACACACCAGGATCACTCAGAAGAAATTCTTTATATGTATAAATCCACGTGCAGTAAGTTCTAGTGAGCCACTTTTACATCATATTTACCCATCCTATTGTAATAAATATCTGTCTATACCTTGGATTCAAACATACTGAGGACAGAAGCAGAGCACAGGACGCCTCCATCCACTTGTGTACTCCTCATCCACACACCGAGAGCTCCTCCAGCATCTCCTGTTAGCCAGGCTGTCATCTAAGCCTGGGGGTTCAGGGTGGGGCAGACTGATCACATCCCTCCTTAGGCTCATGTTCCCACAGGGGAGAAATAAAACATGCCTTAAGGTAGTGGTAAGCACCAAAACAAAATGAAACAGGTGAGAAGGGGCTGCGTTAGGCAGGGCCCAGGGAAGGCCTCTGAAGAAACACACCTGACAGCAGGATGAGGGCACAGCCAAGCAAAAATATGGGTGAAGAACTTCTAGGCAAAGAAAATTGCAAATGCAAAGCATTTCAGACACGAAGGAGCTTGACAGAGGAACAGAAAGGACTTATGTGTGGTGGAAGCCAAAGGAGAAAAGGAGAGAAAATAGCACTAAACAAAGTTGCAAAAGTCAGTAGGGACCAGGCTGCAGGACCTGTAGGTCACAGGAAGGAGTTCCGGAAGTTCTAGGTGACAGGTGACAGCTACCTGCCAAAAATCCAAGCAGAATGGCAGAGTAGGAGATGTGTGTTTGGGAAGCCTCACCAGTGAGCAGTGCGCAGGGCCAGGAGACAGGATGGCACGGTCCTGAGTGTGAGTACAGGACAGAAGGGGCAGCAGGTGAGCCCCAGGCCACTCTACTGTTACAGGGACAGAAGAAGACACAGGCAGAGAGCACTGAAACAGCAGTGAGAGGAAGGAAATGGGGACGTCGCCCACAGAGGCATGAAGAAAGAGCTCTATAAAGTGTTGTCAGCCAGAAGTTCATACGGGTGGAAACTCGCCCCACAGTGCTGGCCCTCATCCTGGCTGGTCTGCAGAGCCCCTCTGTGACTCACACCCTCTACACAGTGGGAATGAACACTGGGAACTGGCATTGCGCTGACGTCACTATTGGATGCTTTTAACTGAAGATATTACAACACTTTGCAGTGATCTGGTGGGGACAGAGCAGGGCTCTGTGAATGACGGAGAAGGGGCCACACCCACATCCCTAGTGGGTGTAGACTCTGGGCAGGGACACCCAGTCTACCAGCCCCACCTGGGGAAGGCAGGCTATCTAGGCACAAAAGGGGGCAATTGGGAGGCTTGGTGGGGTGGGCTTCCAAGGACGTATTTTCACAGTGAAATATGGGTGGGCTGATGGTGGGGGTGTTGAGAAGAGAGAAGGCGGCACAGAGCTGTTTTCATAAAGACTGAAGGCTGCTTAACACAGTCACCTTGAAAGCTTTTCTTGTAGATGTTATTCCCGCATACAAGTCAAGGAAAATATTTCAACAACTGTACAAGGATGGAGAAAAGAAGTTTGGGAGACCATTCAAAAGACCTCTGATGTATCCTCAGCCAGTGTAACGATCCCCACACCACAGGGTCAAGAGTCCCAGCACACTCAACACAAATGTCAAGAGCAGTACTTGGTACTTTCTGCCACAGATTATCGCTAAGATGGAAATGGACAGCATGACCCAATTTTCCCCATTAATAAAAGGGTTCTACTAATGTTTGAGTTTGAACTTCTACTTAAGAGTTCTCAATTAGGGAACGGAAGTGACATAAGACATCTCTATAGCTTCATCACTGTCCGCAGCACTTTATAGCATTTTCTCTTTAATTTGGTACTTTATGTAAGAAGAAAGGGTGAGGCAAAAGGCAAGGAAGTTAGTGCAAAGAATTTGGTGGGAATGGGGGAAAAGACAAGGTATATGTTTTCAAATCTTGGTATACGACCACTTTTGCAGTGTAAGGAATTTTCCAAGGTTTCTGCCATTAATCCTCTGAGTATGCTAATATTAAAAGAACCTTTTAAATGTCACAGATATGAAGAGTAGCTGTGGGAACTCTGAAAGTGCTTGTGCCTGAATCACATTTGGCCGTGAGTTTCTTGAGAATATGAGCAAAACTGAATGCTTTGCACATAACTCAATTGTAATATGAATGGATGGAAGGAATGGACTCTACAGCACTAAAAACCAGTCTGGAAGACCAGAAATGCCCCAAACTTAGAGAAGTTGTTAAAGTTCCACTTAGGACCTGCTGACTGTCTGGAACTGTTGCAGCAGCCACCTGACCCGCAGCAGAACGGCCGCCAAGTTCCACCCCCCCCAGAGCTCTACAGTGCTGTGGGACATCACCGAGATTCCTGTGCCCAGCCTGGAAAACTGCAAGTATATTCTGAAGGAAATTAAAGACTTAAACTATATTCTGTATGCTTAAACTGTGCTTGTAGGATACTCGTGTTGTAAGAGAATCAGCAGCTATTCTAAAATAAAAGTGGGTTGGTCCCAGAGAAGCCCCAGAATGCATCCTGGCTGCTCTTCTTCTTAGGCACCTGCTGGTGGTGAGCCAGTCTCATGCCTCTGAACACCTCCCACATGCTGAGGGCTCACATCCCCAACTCCTACCGGCAACGCCTCCACCTGGGTGTCTAACACCTCACACTGATGCCTCCACACAGTGTCTAACACCTCACACTGACAAGGCTCTTCCGATGTCCTCCCCAACCAGGTCCTCCCACAGTCTCTCCTGTCTTGCTAATGGCAAGTCTATTCTTCCATTGTTCAGACCGAAAACCTCGTTGTCACCTTCAACTCTTCTCTTTCTTTCTCTCATGTTGTGTGTTCAGTCCATCAGCAAATCCTATTGGATTTATATTCAAAATGCATCTGGAATCTGATTTCTCATCGCCTCCCCACCCTTGCGCAGGTTGGTTCAACAAGCTTCCAGAGCAGGCGGATGTAAGTCTGACCACGCCGTCACTCCTCTGCTCAGAACCCTCTGTTGGCCGCGAGGCACAACCTTCACCCAACAACCAGCTCTTACCAGCTGCCCCTCAGCACCTAGAGGGTCCCCACTGCCACTCTTTCCATGTCTTCCCCACGCTCACACTCCAGCCCCCACGTCCTCCCTCAAACTCGCCAGCCTCGCTTGCTGTGGCCCTTCCTGGCTGCTGTGTCCTCCGAATGGAACAGTGTGAGACTCCCTCACTTCCCTCCGTTACTTACCCATTATCTTCTCATCAGAGAGGCTCTCCTTGGCCACAATAATTAAAGTTTCAACTTCCTTCTCCCCACTGATAGTTCTTACTCCTCTTTTCTGATTTATTTTTTCTTCCTTGTATTTAACCACAGTCAAGCATACCATGTTTTTGCTTATATTTTTCCTAGAATGCTCTATTACCTTAGAATTTAAGCTCCCAGATGCAGGAACATTCACTATTCTGTTCAGTGTGGTGTTCCTAGTGCCTCAGGAGAAAGGCTCAGTAAAAATCTGTCGAGAGGATGAATGGTGGCTGTTATTTCTAATTTTCCAAATAAGCTTTCCTAATTCTCTTCTTAAAGTAGTAGATTCTACATGTGAGTTAGCAAAGGCCTAGTTATAGCCAATATTAGGAAGCTCCTCCCCGACAGAGGAATTGGGGCAGAGGACAGACGTGCGACTCACGCAGAGACCAAATCCTTTTGGAAAAATTGATACTTAAATATGTAAAAAAATCAGTACTTCTCCTGTCACACGAGGTTGTTTCCCACTATATGTCACAGGACTGTGCACACCAGGGGAAAGTAATGGCAGCACCCAGAACAGAACCAAGTCAGGAGAGAAAAACGTGTGAGTAGAGAGTCTGCGTCTCAGTCAGGCTCCTCATTCCAGGCACACACCAGAGTCTTCTCAGCCACAAGGCCACTCAATCTCCTCTGCGTTTATGTTAATTTGAGGTGTACTTCTGTCCACTGCAGAACCAGGACACCACACTGTTTGTCAGATAAATTTAGGGAACATCAGGCTGAATAAAATAAGTAAGTTTCTCTGCTCCAGATTTGTTCAGAGCCTTTCACATGCCGTATGCTAGGAACACTCTTTCCCGGCAGGCATAGTGTGAAAAGAGATTAGAAAATGCTACTTTAGACAGATATTTTCTCGACTTCCATCCATCCCACTCTCTACTTAAATTCATGAGTGTCTCAATGTTCAAGGCCTGGCGGCAGGTCAGCACTTTAGAACACAGACAGACCCTACTCTCCTGAAGCTGACCGTCCCCTGGAGAAGAAGCAAACACAGCAACAGCTGTAATGAAAGAAGAGCTGTAAATGCCACATGGAAACTGCATGGAGCAACGCACGGCCACCAGACGCAGCATCACAGCTAGTGCAGAGTTCAGAGGACCCTCTGCCCTGAGTCAAAGTTTAAAAATCTCTCCTCTAGTTCTGGCTTATCAAACACTGATTCACCTACTTATCTTATTCAAGTACCCCAATAATATCTGATAAAGGAAAAAGTACACATATGAAAACCAATTCTGGCCTTACACAATAAATCATGAACAATAATAAAACACTAAAAAAATCTATAAAGATTAAATGAAAAGGTAAAGAATAGACCAAGGAATTATAAAGAGCAATAAAAGATAATGAAAACAAGAACAGAATCCAGTGGTTTCAAATCTGGTTGAAAATCACCCAATAAAAGTATCTGGATTGAACTCAAAACACAGAAGTTGGACATTCCTTTCTTATAGATCATTAGCTGCTTTTCCAAGGAATACCCAGCCTACATTTTATGCAGTGTCAACTATAAGAACACACACAGTGAATAACAAAAATTCTTTAGCCAATTTTTACATCAGAGAAATGGATTTCAAATGGCTGCCCTGTGGAGCTACAATCACTAAAGAAACTCTGGCTAGCTCAGTGATTTTGTGATCACTTTAAATCTTTTCCAGGTACATTTCAGCTTCCTTGGACACCAGCCTATATTCTTTCTTCCAGAGTAAACTCAGTTTATAAGTACTTACAAGTATACAGCTTGCTCTCTGCCACAAATGTTTATTCTTACAATTCTTTTTTTAAAAACATATATTAACTCATTTAATCTTCACAACAATCCAATGGTACAATTATTACCCCCATTTTACAGATGAGGAAAACTTGACCAAGGCCACACAGCTGGAAAATGGAATCAAGATCTGATCCAGGGCCAGCTGACTCCAGGGTACACATCCTTAACACTATGCTACATGTTATCCCAGTCTTACGCAGCAGCTTTTGTTTTTTGTTTTTTGGTACTTTTATTAAGTCATATATACATAGATCATGAATACATTTATGCCTGTGTGGGATTCAATATGTTGATTATTTGTATAAATTGGAGTGGTTACATCCAACTAATTAACATAGCTTTCACCTCATTTATTTTATCACAGTGTTAAGACATTTGTGTCCTATACTTGATAGATCTGACTTGTACCCTTGCAATATGCTCCACAGGTGTGGTCCCACTGTTTACCTTCCCTCTATCAAACCTCCCCCCTCCCCTTCCCTCCTTCATCCTGGGCTATAGTCATGATTCATCTTTCATATGAAAGTGTGAGTGATTATAAATTGGTTTTATAATAGTAGAGTACAATGGATTTTTTTTCCATTCATGAGATACTTTACTAAGAAGAATATGTTCCACCTCCATCCATGTAAACATAAAAGAGGTAAAGCCTCCATCTTTTTTAATGCTGCACAGTATTCCATGATACACATATACCATAATTTATCAATCCATTCATGGGTCGATGGGCATTTGGGCTTCTTCCATGACTTGGCAATTATGAATTGAGCTGCAATGAACAATCTGGCGCAAATATCGTTGTTGCAGAGTGATTTTTGGTCTTTTGGATATACACCAGGTAGAGGAATTGCAGGACCAAACAGCAGGTCTACATTTAGATCCCTGAGTGTTCTCCAAACTACTTTCCAAAAGGAATGTTCTTAACTTTTCTCTCCACTCAGTTTTCTAACCACTCAGCGATCCCAGTATTAACATACTAAGAAGTAGAGATTATGAAGCAGAGCGAGTAGCCTGATTATAAAAGAGAGACAATGGGAAAGTGATACCCATCTGCTCCACTCACAGCTGATTTGACAGGTCAGTCTTTCACCTTCCGCTCAGGTGTGCGAGTCTCTAACCCTCATCTGTGAAAGCAGCTCACACATGTAGGTTTCCTACATGGGACCCATCACGCTGTAACTGCTGGTCAGCGTCAACCGGCTAGGTAACTTCAGGGTCACATGGTGCCCTCCTCACTCCCTGACCAGCCTCCTTAGACCTGGGGCATCTGCTCCTGAGGGGGTACAGGGCATATCACTCCTCAGTCTCCAAAACACCATCTCCTTTTCTCTGCCATCACAAGCACGTGTTAAAATAACTGCATCAATAATAAAGTGTTATTTATAACAACAAGTACTTGTGGTTTGTTTTTAAAATCTGCTTTGTTAAAATATCATCCTGCAGGCTGTCCAATGTCCTCACTGTAAAAGATATTTAAAAATCATCTAAACTGGAGTATACTCTCTCCTTCTTTTCACAAAGACGACGTATTCTATACATTTTCCTTTCCTCTCCCTGAGAACGACTTTAATTTCCCACAGGTATTACCTTCTGCCATGCTACTTCACGCCACAGACCAACACCCCTTCCAGGGTGAAGAGCTCCCCTCCTGTTTTTTCCTGCCTCCTCCATTCTTGCTTATTTTCTTCTTCTTCCTCTTCATGTCTCCCTCCCCCCCTTCCCTTGTCTTCAGGGATTTCCAGCTTTTATTCTTTCCCCCCAAAACCTCAAAGAGTAAGCTCAAAATCATTCTAAGTCACCCTTGTTCCACATCCTCCCCTGCAGAATGTAACTGGGTCAGTAATCTAGGGTCACTGCACCTACTGGTTGGGTCCTAACAACCCCAGGGTACTCTCCTGTCTTGTCCTAACATCAACAGTACCTCCTTTCATCCTTAAAAGTGTTGTGGTCTAAAACAAAGATCATATGCTCACTCTCCATTTGAATCTCACTGACGATGGCTATTGATCGGTGCCAAAGTATAACTTGGGATAATAATTATGTGCTGAGGAACCTTTAGATTTAAGAAACTCAAAAGCCTAAGGGAGTGCCAACCTCAAACAGCATCTTAGTGAATCATTTATGTTCTCTGAGTGTGAATTTATTTACTATAAGCAAATAATATTAACTGCATGGTAGGGAAAAGCCTTCTCTCACTTTACTATGTTTCTGCTTTTCTCCACTCCTCAGAAAAAGCGGAAAATGTGAGGAATTAGAGTTTGAAAAGTTCAATGAGCTTTTCTAATATACGAAGTATAGCACCTTGAAGACAAGAAGCAAGTCTTTCTCTCACACCAAGGCAATTAAATAGCTAAAAGGGACTTGACAACTTCATCCACATGGCTAGTGAGACAGGCGAACTCAGAGTCTGCTTCACAGACCTGGCTACATTTCTCTCTCCCAATGTGGGTCTCTGAGCCTGCGAATACCAGAATTTAGATTCTGTGTTAGTGGCTGTAGGCCTGTACTACATAAACACTAAAATTCAGCTTCCAATTACCTCAATTCCAGACTGAATATTAAGGAAACCCTGCCTAAAAGCCAGTTAAAAGCAAAGGAGACAATCTCTGGAAGAGGACAATAAGGCCCAGAGTATCTAATTATCTCTACTGCGCATCTATTATAACATAGTTGAAATTTAATAAGAAATTACCAGGTATACTAGTAGATAAGATCAAATTATTGGAACCCAGGAGCAGAATAAAAACCAGAAATCAGAAACCATCTTAAAGAAGAGTTACATTGTCATTATCAAAGATTTTTTTTTATTAAGTTGTATATACATAGATCATGAATACATTTATGCATTTGTGGGATTCAATGTGTTGATTATTTGTACAAATTGGAGTGCTTACATCCAATGATACAATGATAATATTTTTGAAATTCTGATTACAACATAGAAAATTTCAATACAATCTACTTAAAAAAAAAATTCCCCTATTGAAAAAATGTGTATCATTGACTTGTTAAAGTCAATATCACTTATAAACATAGGACATATCAAAACTTGTGGAGTGTAGTTAAACAAATGTGCTCAGTAAAATTCATCCCCTTAACTGCAAATATGGGCACATTACAAAAGAAGAAAGGTTGAAGTTTAATGATCTAAAGATGTATCTCCAGAAGTAAGAACACAGCAAAGAAGGAAGGAAATAATAAAATCTATAGAAGAAATTAATGAAATAGAAAACAAATATATAATGCTGGCCATGTTCTATTTCATAATCTGAGCAACAATTACACAGGGATGTTCATACTGTGAAAAATCATCAAGTATACACGGTTTGTACATACCTACACACATGTGGTTTATTTTAATAGAACACACTACACTGAGTTTCTTAATGAAACATTTCATTGAAAATCTGGCACACATGTAGCACTCCCTTGGTAGGGAGTCTTTAAAAAAATAAAGGATAATGAAAAACTAAATGTTACATAGCCCTAATGCACACGTTAAAGACTTTTGAAAAGATCAGGAAGATATGAGGTAAAATACCTAGTAAGACTGAAAAAAAAAAAAGAAAAAAAAAGAAAAGAAAAGAAAGAAAGAAAAGAAAACTTTGAGGCTTCCTCCCTCGGTTTCTTCACCTTGGAGAGTGAAGCTCTTTCCTCGTCACATGGGAGGGCTGTGCTCACCTGTCTTGCTGCCTGAGGCTGGCGGCTCCTGAACACACATACCACATGGGCTGTCTGAGGTCATGTGTTCCTGCCTTTATCCCATCAATCAACATAAAGACAATATAACCTAATCAAGTGTAATTTTCTTAGGTTGAAATCAGCCTCCACCAGGACTGGGATGAAGAAGCCGGCCATCAAATGCAGCCTTGTTAAAATTCAGCCTTGGGGCCATTTTGAAATAGACTGGATCTACCAAAGCTACATGTATCCATCTGGAGCACTCTGCATCCTCCAGCTGGTCTCAAGATGACAGCTAGAGACCCATGCACAAGCTACAGTTGGCTTCCATGATTATTTAAAAGCTATCCCTGTCTTTCTTCTCTCCACTCCTTCTAGAAGCCTTCTTATTCCACACATGGGTGAGTAGAGGGCTGATTGGAACTCAGCAAATCACACAGCTCTTCTCTCGTTCAGTCGGAAGCTAACGTAGTATTCTAGCCTCTCTTTGTAGAAGAGGAAGGAGATCCACAGTTCAGGTTTGGGTTCTCAGACAAGGAGGAGAAACAGTACGATGAGGTTGCTTTGCAGAAGGCTCTGTCTAGGTCCCCAGGATTCTGCTCTGGGGTCTGAAGACGCAGCCTCAGCCAGTGTTAAAGGATTCCCTGGCCTCTGTCTCTGAGTACACATTTCCTCTGATGGTCTTCTAGACAGAGTGCTGAGCCGAGGACAGGGTTGAGTGTTCCTGAAGGGCTTGGACAAACACGGCATTCCATTCCTAAATCTCACTTCTTTGCATGGTTGCCCAACCAAAAATAGCAGATGAAGGAAAAAGATAAGAATCACTATTTTCTATGCTTAATCAGGTATTGCCTTTTATTCCAAGGCTATGTAAGAAAAATATCTTAAACTTTTCTGCTAAATAAGGATATTCTTTTTTTTTTTTTTTTTGAGACAGAGTCTCACTATGGTATCACAGCTCACAGCAACCTCCAACTCTTGGGCTTAGGCGATTCTCTTGCCTCAGCCTCCCAAGTAGCTGAGACTACAGGTGCCTGCCACAATGCCTGGCTATTTTTTGTTGCACTTGTCGTTGCTGTTTAGCAGGCCCGGGCCTGATTTGGACCTGCCAGCCTCGATGTATATGGCTGGTGCTGTAACCACTGTGCTACATGTGCCGAGTCTAAATAAGGATATTCTTTATCCATCTCTCTCTCTGTTTTTTTTTTTTTTTCAAAATCATTCTACTTCATCTGGATATACCAGATATTAAAATTGGAAAAAAAATTATTATAAAGGGAAATTACAAACATATTTCACTTATAAATGAGGATGCAATATCCTAAACAACATATTAACAAGTTGAATCGAAAATTAATGTTCAAGTAATATACTTTGGTCAAAATTAAATCCAATTTATGTGAGAATCAGTCCCTTTACCCATCTTTTAAACTAATTTGCAGAATAGGACTTTTGGGTGGGGGAGAGAAAACCACAGTTTTTTTGAAACAAATCAAGTTAAAAAAACATTTGTTTTGTTATTAACAGAAATGCTGACTGTCCTTTAGGTTATCTTCAAGCTATGATTTTGAATATTTTTGCTGGGTAAATTTAAATGAATACCATTGGCCCAATGTCTAAGAGGACTAAAGGGAGCTATTACTTGACAATCCATGTAGTCCAGAATGTGTGCAGTCACGTCAGTGTCACTGTGCTTCACGTGAAGCAGCAATCCAGGACTCCAGGACACATAAAACGTGAAAACTGCAGATGAAGCCATTAAACAAAACCAGATGCCAAAGGCTCTGTGGCTACATATTTTTACTTTTTGCACACTATTCTACTTTTCATTTCTTCCTTTTTTCAAAAAAAGAAAACAAACACAACTTTGAAATGAAAACAGTCCTCTAAGCATGAAAATTTGATTTTCTAATTTTTACTTCCAAATATAGACATCTCATTGCCATTAATGCAAATGATTCTGCAAAGCAGCACATTTACAAATGGCCGTTAAACTAAATATAACATTAAGTACAATCCATCAGTTCTGATTTCCTAAACAGGACGAAATTTTAAGTACTGACCTACTTTAAAAACCAACTTATTCCAAAGCACATTTGTTACATTTCACATTATTAAAAAGAAAAACAAAAGGTAACATGCACACAGCTACTTACAATGTTTAAAATACTTTTATAAATGCTGTGCTTTCCTTAAATTCTCACAACAAACTTTTGAGAAATGTGTTATTACATCCTGTTACAGATGAGGGAAATTAAGGTTCAAGAAATTTAAGGGTCTTCACCAGACTTGTACAGCTCAATGGTCAGGCCATTCCTTGAATACAAATAATCTAACTTAACTCTGCCCACTTCACTACAGTATGAAATCCTTGTATGTATGAATAGGTTTTACTATTTCGAGTTTAGGAGTTATTGTCCTAAAATTTCTGAGATTTTTATATAGCATACCAGTATTAATTAAGTAAACTACAATGATTTAGGGTCTATACAGATACCTTTAAAAATTTTAATGAGCATATTGAAAAGTGTATAATAGTATTTAACTGAAGGGAGAAAGCCCAAAAAAAGATGACAGCACCTTTAAAAGGACGTGAAGAAAAACAGGAACCTACAAACTCTAGGCGCTAACTGAGCGGCGTTAAGTTTTTAGTGTTTCTTTTCCTCTTTGTCTGGTGAGCGTCACGGCATGTAAGTACAAGTTCCTGGACCATATGTCAAGGAAGAAGACAAAAAATACCCTTGAGTTTGCTGGTGGGAAATGTTCCCTTCTCTCCAAGCCTTGTCCTCCTTACCTGGGCCCTCAGATGCTAAATCCAACTTTTGCCTCCAAACTCCGGCAGGCCTTCTGGAGAAGGCTGACCGCCCTGACTTGCCCTTAGCTCAGAAAAATGGTTACCATGAGGCCTCCACTCACTGGTTGACTTGCTTGTGACTCCTATTAGATTCTAAGTACTCTATAAAAAGAAAATACATATTACTCAATTTTGTTTCCCTGATGCCTTGTGAAGTCACAGCCCTGCAGTAAGTGTTCAATACAAGTTTGTCATAAACACAAGATCCATGTAGACACAGCTGTGTGTGCATACTCATACTGCCCACAGAACCAGAAAGGGTGCGCATGGTCACAGCTGTGTGTGCGTCCTAGTACTGCCCACAGAACCAGCAAGGGTGCGCGTGGTCACAGCTGTGCGTGCGTCCTAGTACAGCCCACAGAACCAGCAAGGGTGTGCGTGGTCACAGCTGTGTGCATCCTAGTACTCCCCACAGAACCAGCAAGGGTGCACTTGGTCACAGCTATGTGTGCGTCCTAGTACTGCCCACAGAACAAACTAGGGTGCACGTTGCCACAGCTGTGTGTGCGTCCTTGTACTGTCTATAGAATCAGTGAGGGTGCACTTGGTCACAGCTATGTGTGCGTCCTAGTAATGCCCACAGAACCAGCAAAGGTGCACGTGGTTACAGCTGTGTGTGTCCTAGGACCGCCCACAGAACCAGCAAGGGTGCAAGTGGTCACAGCTGTGTGTGCATCTTTGTACTGTCTACAGAATCAGTGAGGGTGCACTTGGTCACAGCTGTGTGTGTGTCCTTGTACTGCCCACAGAACCCGCGAGGGTGTGGGCAGTCCACTGACGTGTCTCACCTTGTGGCACCAACTTCAGTAAGGTCTCTGGTGCAAAGCAAAGGGCCTTTGGTTCCAAAACTGAAGAGCATAGGTCCCTAGTAGTCATTGTGTTAAAAAAATAAAAAAAAATAAAAATCCCACTAAAATGCCTGAAAGTCCTACCCTTGTCTGGGATTTATCAATGAGATTGAAAAAGTGTCCTATTTTGGAAAAACACTGAATTCCTTCTAATCTAAGGCTGATTTTCGTACTGTTGCGACTGAATTCTAAAGGCACTTTTAGAATGTCTTCAGAATTGCCAAGAGGCACAAAGCCTTAATACTACTTTTGAAATTAGTAATAGTAAGAATAACAATAATTTTAATACTTTTAAATCCGTGCTCTCTGGCCAGCCACCAGACCACTTTGCATGCATCATCTTACTAAATCCTCACCACATCTCTCTAAACTATCACTGTCTCCATTTACCCACAAAAAAGCGAGGATTAAAGATAACAGCAGCTGCCTCTTTTCTGAGGGTTCTAGTCCAGCAATTTCAGTTGCCTGAGGTCAACCCAGCCCAGAAGAGGTGAATGCAAGACAGAATGCTGTTTTGTGCCCATCACATGTAAGAGAAAGGACAGATAGACCAGTCACATAACTTCCATTATGGTACACTGATGGAAATATCCATTTTGCTAGCTATTGTTGCTAATCTCTTGTTGTGCCTAATTTATAAATTAAGCTTTATCACAGGTGTACAAGAAAAAACACAGTCCACAGAGGGCTTAGCACGACCCCCTGGGTGGTCTCAGGACACAAGCCCCGCAGACAGTGGGGAACTACAGACCCAACGGAATCAGGAAACACAGAGCAAAGATTCAAACCAAAGGCTCGTCTCTAGGGTCCAAGACTCACCACGCTAAGATGCTAATTGTTATGTACTTTTTTATAACTCAGACAGAGGTAAGGAGGAGACACTTGACAATCAGACAGAGCTGTGAGGAAATCTCAGTTCTTCAACTTACTAGGTATAGGACCTATGGTACATTACTTCATTTCTTTAAACCCAATTGGCTCACCTGTGAAGTGGGGATAATAATTACTATTTTGTGGAATTGTTAAGAGCAATAAAGGAGGTTATGTTTAAAAACATTCATGCACAATAGTGGGCAGGTAATAGGCCCCTCCATAAATGTGTTAAATGAGTGATATGAACATTGCAAGGCCCTGAACAAAGCAGGCATCGGGGATGGACTGCTGAAGACAGACTTGAGAAGCACTGAGACAGGCAGGTGCAGAGGACTTGAGGAGTGTCTGGGGAGCGGGCGACGGGCAAAGAGCATGCAGGAGGCTCCCAGCATGATGTGACTCTCCAGCATCAAGAGCAAATATTCCACCAAGGCTGGTGACCAGCAGGTGCCTCGGTGAAACTCTGGCTGTCACCAGAAATACCTGTGCCCTAGAATCTCTTATTTTAACCTGCACAACAGTTGCTGAGAAGACTACGGTGTGACCTTCTTAGCTCAGCTTCTCCACCTGTAAAGTGAGGCTGGTGGTGAGGTCACATATTAGAGACACTCGGTAAAGACCTCAGCACCAGGCCTGAGACAGCACGTAAGATATTCAATGAATAGTAACAGACCATAATGACAATTATAATCACATTAGAGATTTAATATGATCCTGGGAAAAAGGGAAAGGCATCACTGTAGAAATAAATTTTTTTATTCCCGAAGGAATAAAGTAAAATACAGCTAGATTACCACCACATTTAATTCCAAACTAAGTCTTCTGAATTTTAGAAAGAAATCTCTTTCCCAGGTGGTACCATAGACTTAACCACACATAACCATATAATAAAGCACATCCTCAGGTGAGTCAATTCCACCAAGCACAGGGAGCATGGGCTCTAGGGCTGCATCTAGTAAGTGCAAGGGCTTTAGCTGAGAAGGCGCAGAGATCCTCCCTGTGCTAAGGCCACAGAGCAGGTGAACGGAAGGCTGATGGTTCTGTGCACCCACACCATAAAACAAACAAATTTCTTGTGATAACTACACCATAGTGACCATCATCCCCATAGCTGTCCTTGAATGACTGTGCTCAGTAGGGAAAGGGAAACACCTGGTCTGTCCCTCTTATCCTATCCACTGATATCCAACAGGTATTACCTGCTACCATCTTCTTTCCTTCCCCTCTAAAGGAAAGATCTGAACACAGGGTTTCTTTCCACGATCCAAGGGAAGTTTGGACTTCCCAGGCAATAGAGGGAAGAGACCCACAGACCACCATAGTGGAAGAAAGAACCACCACCCTCTCCTACAGATGTGTGCCCCTGGCAAGAGCTTTGTCCCAGGTGACTCTTTATCACAGAGCTCTGGAACTGAAAGGGCCCCTCGGACAGACTCCTCCTTCCTGGGCCCAGAGAGGCTCCCTGTGTTCACAGCCACACTCTCGGAAGGGCGGCAGGCGCCCACCTGCAAGCCCACCCCTATTTCTATCCCCACCACACCCCAGGAACAGAAAACAATCAAAAGACTCATTCACATTCTACATTTACTAAGTTTCACATATACCACTGTAAGATGCACCACAAGTGTATTCTCACCATTCCCCCTCCTTCCACCCCCCCTCCCCCTCCCTCCCCTCCCTTTCCCCCTTCCCCCTATTCCTAGGTTGCAAATGGGTTACAGCATTCATGTGAAAACCCTAAATTAGTTTTATAGTAGGGGTGAGTACATTGGATACTTTTTCTTCCATTCTTGGGATACTTTACTAAGAAGAATATGTTCTAGCTCCATTCATGTAAACACAAAGGAGGTAAAGTCTCCATCTTTCTTTAATGTCTCAACACAATAACTGTGAAATTGCCAGGAAGGCTATGTTAACCAGTATGATATAAATGTGTCAACTGGTCTGTGAAACTAGTGTATGATGCCCCATGATCATACCAATGTACATAGCTATGATTTAATTAAAAAAAAAAAAATTAGGCATTAAAGAAATGTACCTCAAATCAATAAAGGCCATATATGAGAAGCCTACAGCTAACATTCTACTTCATGTTCAAAAATTCAATACCTTTTTCTCCAAGATGTGAATAAAGAAAGGATGCCAAAAAAAAAAAAAAAAGACTCATTCAGTGAAATTCTTTTTTAAAAAAAGCTATCAAGTGAAAGTGCTTACATGTCGTAGATTTTACTTATCACATCAAACGTGGCAACAAAAATCAGTCTGTGAGGCCATAAAGGAGACATAGCTCTGAAGACCTATCTGGGTGGTGCTTTAATACCTGGTTATCTGAAGCCTAATAAAAAATCTTCACTGAAATGTCCACCTGCAGAAAGACAGTTGAGGTCAGCACACCATCTGTGGACTTGCCAGTGGGTACTAGCAGTTCTTTGAGAATTCAGTATTAGCAGCTGGAAACGCTGAAGCCAGGTCCTTTCAGGCTGGGACCCACGAGTGCCCATATGGCCCCAGCAGAACACTTCGCACAGGCAGCTGTACAGCTATAATTAAATCTGTACTAGTCATGCTATTATTTATTTAGCAGATTTTTTTTAATGTACCCTTCATGGAGGTCTCTGAGAACATGTACCAAATTAGAACAATAGAGAATACTGAAGACTCAGGGAAAAAAGGGAGTGAGGGGAGAATAAGGCCCTGAAGTAAAGGCAGACAGCAGCTACAGGAAGTTTTCCCGCAGGGTCTGAGCAGCCCGTAGTCAGTGGGCACTTGCCTAACACGAACGCTGACCTGAGGGTCCCTTCACTACTGTGTTCCAGGAACAGCCTAGCCCAGAGTCCTGCCTCTTAGGAGGGAAGACATATTGTTCAACACTCAGCAAAACTGAAACCTTAGAAAAATTCAGTGACGGCCGAGCACAAAGTCCCGAGCAGTGACTGTCTCCCCACGGCCATTGGCTTCCTCTGGGACATTCCAGCTCAGGTGAGGACAAAGTCCCAAGCAGTGACTGTCTCCCCATGGCCACTGGCTTCCTCTGGGACATTCCAGCTCAGGTGAGGACAAAGTCTCATGCAGTGACTATCTCCCCAAGGCTACTGGGTTCCTCTGGGACATTCCAGCTCAGGTGAGGACAGTCTCATGCAGTGACTGTCTCCCCACGGGCACTGGCTTCCTCTGAGACATTCCAGCTCAGGTGAGGACAAAGTCTCATGCAGTGACTGTCTCCCCACGGCCACTGGCTTCCTCTGGGACATTCTAGCTCAGGTGAGGACAAAGTCTCATGCAGTGACTGTCTCCCCACTGCCACCAGCTTCCTCTGGGACATTCCAGTTCAGGTGAGGACAAAGTCTCATGCAGTGACTGTCTCCCCAAGGCCACTGGCATCCTCTGGGACGCTCCATTTCATGAGAGGACAAAGTCTCATGCAGTGACTGTCTCCCCACGGCCACTTGCTTCCTCTGGGACATTCTAGCTCAGGTGAGGAGAAAGTCTCATGCAGTGA
>CAUYPK010007987.1:0-28801 GCA_963574355.1 Loris lydekkerianus | reverse complement strand
TGACGCCTGGAGCCCCCAGCCCGCCCCCACCCCTGCGCTGCCCCCCCCCGCCCCCCCCCGCCCCCGCGGCCCCGAGGGTCGTGCGTGCGCCGGTGCGGTATTTCCCTTCTGTTTTCCTCGGTTCACTTCTCGTTCTTGGGGAATTCAAGAAATATTTACTGACGAGTCTTAAATAGTGCGGTCCTGAAAAGGAGAGCGGGTTCGTGGGCGCGGGGCTTGGGACCTCGGATCCCGTGGTCGCGGCGGGGCCAGGTCAGGACTTTTTTTCCCGCCCTACATCCCCGCGCCGCCCAAAGGCCCTGGGCCACGGGCAGAGCTGCCTGCGGGGCCATCGGACGGCGGCCCGCAGTGTCCGCCCCGTCCCAACGCAGAGGGCTCCAGAGGCTGACCAGGGGACCCCAAGCGCGGACACTCCGGGGTCACCCGGAGGCCGCTAATAACATGCATCCCAAACACTGGTGTTCTCGACTTTTTAAAAGGTTAAATCTTATGACCCGTGGCTGCGTGGAGAATCCCAGACCCGTGAGTCATTCCCAAGACCCGCGGCCAGTGGCGGGTCAGGCGATGTCCCCAGGTTCGGACAGAGGCCTCTGTGCCTCCTGGGCTGCCTGCAGGGGTTTCTCCGCTGCCATCAGTGCGTGTGGCTCAGACTGGCGGTGGAGAACGAGGCATACTTCATGGAACGTTCTCTGTCCCCCGTGCTGGGGCCGAGAACGAGGCATACTTCGTGGTAACATTTCCGCAGCAGAATAGACAGGAATAGGAGGCAGGGTCAGGTCAGGTGGTCAGGAGGAGTCTCCCGAGACAGGTGACCTTTGAGCTGAGGCCGGAGGTGCCACATCTTCTCTGGAGTAGGAACGTTCTGGGCTGAAAACCACTCTTGCAAACACCTGGGGCAGGAACTGTGGGGGCCCCAGAGCTTAGACCAAGGTCTGGGTCCGCATTTCAGCCTTGCTGAGGCACACGGGGCCTGGGGGGTGGGGGGAGGTGGGGTCTAGCTAGCAGTTTTCTAATATACTCAAAAGTATGTTTTAAATCATATATTTAATAAATCATATCATAAACATGGCAAGAACAGTACAAAGGATTCCCAGGCACCCTTCTCCCTGTTTCCCAAATGTCGGCTGCTTACTCACCCCTGGGACCTGTGTCTTTCCCGGCACCATGAAGTGGAGTAAAGTAAGGTGTGTGCTTGAGGAAGGAGATTTTTCAATCTGATCCAACCTTTATTTAAAAAAAAGAAAAACTGGGGCACAGACAAGAAAGACACACAGGGGAAGGGGAAAAGATTGTGTGAAGCTGGTGACAGACTAGAATTTTGCTGGCCCAACAACCACAAACCCCAGGAATCTCAGCAGCCACCTGAGAGCAAGGAGAGACTTGGGCCTATAGCCCTTAGAAGTCAAAGATGATAAATTTGTGTTGTTTCAGTCAAGTTGGTAAGTTTGTTATAGCAGCCCAAGTATTTTCTTTTTAATTTTTAAATTGTTTGACATAATTTTAGACTGTCAGAAAAGTGTCAAGACCACATAAAAGGGCTGGGCATGGTGCCTCACACCTGTAATCCTACCACTCTGGGAGGCCAACATAGGAGGCTCCCTTGAGCCCAGGAGTTCCACACCAGCCTGAGCAAGAGCAAGAGGCCATCTCTACTAAAAATAGGAGAGTTAGTCAGGCCTTGTGGCTGGCTGGTGCTTGTGGTCCTAGAGTCCGAGGCAGAAGGACCACTCGAGCCCAGGAGTTTGAGGTTGCTGTGAGCTGTGTCATTATGGCACTGTAGCCTGGGTGACAGTGAGACTCCATCTAAAACAAAAAAGAACCACACAAAGAATTCCCAGAGTCCATTCAGAGCTTCCAAATATGACACCTTTACTTTGCTTCCTGTCTTTGCCTCTAACACGTGCGCACGCACACACAGTGGTGAATGAATCCATGTGTCTGTGTGTCCATCTGTCCAGTTTCTTTGAAGGAGGAGTGGGACTACACAGAACTAAAGTTTTACCTGCTTTCTTTGAGTTGTGTGATGATGGGCCTTTCCCCCTCAATGCTATAGTATGTGTATTTCCTAAAAACAAAGAATTATTTTCTATAATCATAATACAACTAACTGTTAAAGTCAAAATATTAATACTGACACAAAACTGTGATCTCATCAACAGCCTTTGTTCAGAGTTTGCCAGGACAGTTGACCCTCCCAACAGTGGATTTGAACTGCACGATCCACTTATATGCAGGTTTTGGGGGGAGATTTTCAACAATTTGAAAAAAAAAGAACTGGCAGATGAATCATGTACCCTAGGAATATAGAAAAAAATAAGAAAAAGTTGGGTGTGTCATGAATACAAGATAGTTTACTGTTTTAAACTGCACATGCACTTTATGGCCACCCTCATATAGGAACTGGTCTACTTTATCATTTACTACCATAACACACACACAAATCTATTGATAACAGTTAAAACGTATCACAACTTAACACACACAAACCTAGACCATTCATGGTGCCACTTGCAGTCCAGAGAAACACAAATGAAGAGCTCCATGGGTTACTCTGGGACTGAGAGGGGTGTAGGGTCTGCAGAACCAAGCAGGCTGTCTCTAGCTCTCCCACAGGGAGGTGGGGAGGGTCTCCAGGTGTGAGGCAGGTGTCTGCACCCACCACCCCAAGGTTATGGGAGCAGGAGGATTGGAAACCATACAGGGGTGGACCTGAGGCACCGTGGCTCTGTAGGCACTCACCACACAGCCCCTCACTATCTCCATTACTGTAGCTTTGTACAAAGTTTTGAAATCAGGAAGTGCGTGTCCCTCAACGCTGTTCTTTTGTAAGATTGTCTTGTTCAGGGTCCCTGGCAATTGCATATGAAATTTTGGGATCAGCTTCTTTTCTTTTCAGTTTTTGGCCTGGGCTGGGTTTTATTTTATTTTATTTTATTTTATTTTTTTACAGTTTTTGGCCTGGGCCAGGTTTGAACCCGCCACCTCTGGTATATTGGGCTGGCACCCTACTCCTTGAGCCACAGGTGCTGCCCTCCGGAGCTGGGTTTGAACACACCACCTCCAGCATATGGGGCCGCCCGGGATCAGCTTTTCTATTTCCATAAACGGGCTACTGAGATTGTGATAGGGAGCATGCTGAGTCTGCAGATGGCCTTATGGGTACTGTCATCTGGAACACATTAACTCCTCCCATCCGTGAACACAGAATGTCCTTCTCTTCCTTTAGGTCTTTAATTTTTTTCAGCAATGTTTTGCGATTTGCAGGGGTGCAGTTCCTGCCCCTCATTGACTACATCTCTTCCTAAGTGTTCTATTCTCTCTGACTCGGGGCACACATCTGCTCCCGGAACACTGAACGTCTCCTTATTAGGTCTCCTTCACCTTTTCCAGTCCTGCGTGGTCATTTTCTGAGTGTGAGCTTTACACTAACTTCTGTACCATCTCTCAACACTTCACCTTTGCCAGACAGGCCTGTTAGGTTCCTGCTCACTCTCTCTTGGGTGCTTCACCCTCTGGGCTGTCTTCAGTTGCCAGGACTGTCACAACCTCCATTGACCTTCACCCTTGCTGTTTATGTGTGGGCCTTGCTCTGAGAACCCCACCTGTGTGAGCTAATGAAGCCTTCACTGCAGCTGCAGGAGGGGCACCAGCCAGTCATCACCTTACAGAAGAGGGCAACAGGTGCAGAGGGGTCAGTTGTCTTGCCTGGGTCCACAGAAGCAGGGGGCAGAGACAGGGCCAACCCAGGCAGCCTGACCCTTGAGTCTGTTGCACCCTCCTGCAGTGACAATCAATCCCAACCTTGGGATATGTTAGTTTGAACCTCATGAAATTGCTGATATTTCTCCTTTATTCACCTGCAAAAACATGGCAATTTTATGATTTGACTTATGAAACACACACACATCACACACATACATACACACACACACAGCATTTCTAGGACTTGAGGTAGGTGCCAGAGAGCCGCAGGGGGCATTTTCTGAGTCTAAGGTTTTGCTATGCTTGGTTTGCGAGTTCTCTCCAAGGGTGCACTGGGATGTGCTGGCATCTTCTGAGCAAGACTGCAGTCTGTCCTGAGATGAGGGAGCCCTAATTGAGATAACTCCTCTCCCCTGGGCCACAACACACCATCTAACTGGGTCCACGCAGTGGGACAAGCTGAAGCTAAGCCCTGGTCCTTCCTGAAAGGGCCACGTCATCTTGCAGCAACTGTCCTGCTGCTCCTGGAGCAAGGGCACGGGAAGACGGCCACCTGCTTGGTCTGTTTCAGGGTTGTTTGATTGAGAAGGTTCCATTACATAAGATGTGGTGGAAAGAAAAGACCTTGAACTTCTATTTCTTTGAACATTAAAGAGGGCAAGGGGATTTCAGCTCTGGACCATGTTTTCTCTTAGGAACGAGAGTGGGAGGAGGGCCATATTTTCCAGACCCCACATTTTCCATTGCTGCCAGTGCTCCTGTGCAATCTTCTGCAATCTTGGGAGCCTCACTGAATGGGGCCAGGCCTCACCCTTGAGAGAGGCAGAGGGGCAGCATGTCAGCGCAGCTGCAGGCCACCACTGCACGGCTCTCACCTGCTGAAAGCCTTCCTGGGGCAGGAGCCACCATCTGTCTGTGGAGCCGGGAGGAGCCTCTGAGGAGCAGTGGGGGGCAGTGGGGTAGCGGGGTAGGGACAGGGAGCACAGCCTCTCCTGGCCAGTCCCAGGTGGCTGCAAGCTCAAGCCTAGTGGGCTTAGAGACGGTGGCCGGAAGCACTGGGCCAAGGGGTATTGTGTTCACACAAGGGGCCAACATCCTCCCTCCCTCCTCTTTCCTGGTGGAGGCAGCATGAGTGGTCCGTGCGATGACAGGGCTCTCACACCTACTTGTGCAAGTTCCTAGATGGCTGGACGCCAGTCTGTCTCCAAGGTACAGGCCCTGGGGCCCTACTGTCTCCTGCCCCTTCCCAGGAACCCATCCTGGTGGCTGTACATACTCCCTGGGCCAGCCCAAGGTCAGAGCATGGATGGGTGGTACTACAAGTTCTTTAGGCCTTGAAACCTCTGATCAGCTTTGTCAATAATAAAGTTGATAAAGGCCAAGTGTCAAGCTTAACACCCTTAGAGTCATCCTTGAATCCTCTCCGCCCACATCTGCCCTGCCAGCACATCCTTTCAGCTCTGGCTCCTTCAAAATATTTCCCAGGCACAAGGACATACAAAAGACCCAAGGGACAGAAGAGAGTCCAGAAATGGGCCCAGCTTCTTATGGCCACTTGGCTTAGCACAGAGGTACCCTGCAATTCAGTGGGGAAAGGGGGTGGTGGTTGTTTTCAATAGAAATGCTGCTGGCGGCTCAGCGCCTGTGGCTCAAGCAGCTGAGGCGCCAGCCATATACACCTGAGCTGGCGGGTTCGAATCCAGCCCTGGCTCGCCAAACAACAATGATGGCTGCAACCAAAAAAAGCCAGGCATTGTGGCAAGTGCCTGTAGTCCCAGCTACTTGGGAGGTGGAGGCGGGACAATAGCTTGAGTTCAGGACTTGGAGGTTGCTGTGAGCTGTGATGCCACAGCACTCTACCCAGGGCAACAGCTTGAGGCTGTCTCAAAAAAAAAAAAAAAGAAATGCTGCTGGTGCAATTGGTTATCCATGTAGAAAAAATAATCTCACACCATATACACAAAACAATCGCAGGTAAGTTATAGAGCTGAATGTGAAAGGTAACAATAAAGCTATGGCAAAGATAAAATATCAGCAGAAACTTGGGAGGACAAAAATTTCTCCCACAGGATACGGAAAGCACAGTCTGTGAAAAAGAGATTGACAAATTGCACTAGATTTATTCCAAGAACTTATGTTCAAAAGACACCGTTAAGAGAGGGGAAAGCTACTGGCTGGGAGAAGACATGTTCAACTCATATCTACAACATAAGCATCTCTGGACTATATAAAGAGCTCTTAGAAATAGGTAAGCAAAAGGCTTCAAAGTCCTTTTTTCTTTCCAGCTGCTCAATTGTGCCACCACTATTGTTAAATGCTCTGCTCTCTTCTCACCAAGCTGATGTACCTCCAGCTGCAAACTTCAAGCCAGCTACGTCCAGCATGACAAGCAAAGCCAGCCAAAATTTTCCCTCCCTCCCTCCCTTTCTTTCTTTCTTTGAGACAAGGTCTCCCTCTGTTACCTAGGCCAGAGTGCAGTGGTGTCATCACAGCTCATTGCAGCCTCCACCAGGGCTCAAGGGATCCTCCTACCTCAGCCTCCTGAGTAGCTGGGACTTTAGGTACTGCCATCACATCTGGCTAATTTTTCTTTCTTTCTTTTTTCTTTCTTTTTTTTTTTTTAAATGGTCTCCTCATTCTTGCTTAGGCTGGTTTTGATCGAGACTGAGGTTTGGAGTACTTTGCATCTAGATGCATCTTGCATCTCATCAAAAATACATAGGACAAGGCTGGGTGTGGTGGCTGACACCTGTAATCCCAGCACTCTGGTAGGCTGAGACGGGTGGATCATGTGAGCTCAGGAGTTCAAGACTGGCCTGAGCAAGAGTGAGACCCTATCTTTGAAAAATAGCTGGGCATTGTGGTGGGTGCCTGTAATCCCAGCTACTCTGGAGGCTGAGCCAATCTACACAAGGTGATTGAAATCTGTCTAAAGAAAGAAAGCCGTAAGACAGAGAGAAGCCATCTAAGGGATACAATGTAAGCATAATTAGGATTTGCCTAAGAAAACTTAATAGATTAAATATTTGATATAATTCATCCTTGGATTCTTAGAATAAATCCCACCTAAAAAGTAGACCAAAAAAGATCTCACCTAATTGTGACATATTTACTCTTGTATGCTGTCAGATTCTGTGTGTCAAAAGTGTAGGTTGGATTTTTGTGTCCATGTTCAGAATTAGAACTCCCCGGTAGTTCTGTAGGTCATTTGGCCAAGTTTTATCAATATCATACCCATTTCAGGAGAAAAATTTGGTAACGGTCTTTTTTTCTGATTGAAAAAATAAGTAGCTCCAACTTGCCAATGAGACTTGAGACTCTGGGCACAGGAAGTTCCTGCCATAGGCTTCTCAATGTTGGCCTGACATGAGGTGACATCCTACTAAGAGCAGACCTTGGAGCTCAGCTATCAAGGCTACAGAGCCCGATGGGGTCAGGTAGTCACAACAGCCCTGAGGACATCTACCTAAGGGAGCCAGCATATCTCATTGTTGAAGGTAGTTCTGAGATTGTCTATTACGGCAGCTTTTGGAGGGCCACACGTAGCCTTCTGGATCCTTAAGTGCAGCCTTTCGACTGAACACAAATTTTATAGAACCGATCCTTTCAGTAAAACGATTCGTTCTGTGAAGTTTGAATTTAGTTGAAGGCCCCAGTTGAGAATGGAGAGGGCCACATGTAAAAGGTCACCTGTTCCCCACACTCTCGCATCTCAGAGACTGTTCTCTTTTCTGTAAAGACTCCAGTTTCTCCAGAGTTTATGTGGATTAACTGGGATAAAGAGCCTGATCCAAAGGGGTCATGTTCCTTCCTGCTTTGTCCTGTGCCAAAATTACACCTCCCCACTCCACCCGCCCCCATGTCTGAATTTTCAGGAAAATAACTCAATTTCCACACCCCATGACCTCCACTCAACTTTGCTACTTCCAAAGTCTCACAAGGGTCCCGCTGTCCTCGCCATGGTGCTTGTCTGGGCTAAGGGAGCTCTGCGGTACCCACAGGATGGTCAGAGGTCGCTGGGTGTGTGGCCTACACATACGGTGCTGGCCAGCTGAGGCTGCTAAAGCCCTACTGCCAGGGAGCAGGCCACGACGCACACCTTCCCTCTGAGTATGCAGTCTGAGCAAAGGCCCTTACGTGACAGGGTTGTAGACTTAGGTATGAAGGTCAAAGCATCTGGGCTTCATTACAGTGTACTCTACTTACATGTATAGTTAAGTATTTCCCAAATGAAAAGTTAAAATTCTTTCCTTTTTGGACAGGAAGTAGTGTGTCTTGGGGCAGAGGAGGGGTGGCAGGGTAGAAGCCCTCATGAGTGCAGGGCCTGCTAGTTGTCTAGGGGGCCATGACAGGAGCGGCACGTGACCCCACCGTCATCTGTGGTGAACTCATTTGTGGTGAACTTGTTAAAGCCCAACTTCTTTGCGTCCTGCATCTTCTGGAGGTCAAGAAGCCTGAACTTGGCCAGAACAGGACCTCAGTGACAGGTGCCTTGTTCTGCAGCTTGGTGCAAATGGACATGATAACCTTGCCAGTGTGAACTCTGGCCACACTGCCCTGGGGCTTACCACAGGCACTGCTCACTCCTGCCTGGTGGTGACACAGATGGGAGCAGAGCCATGGCTTCAGAGAGCTGCTCAACAGAGTGGGAACTCATCCAGTTTTGTCATCTTCTGCCCCAGGTCAAAAATGTGAATCTTGGCAGCGCCTGGGGCTCAATGGAGTAGGGCGCAGGCCCCATATGCCGGAGGAGGTGGGTTCAAACCCAGCCCTGGCCAAAAACAACTGCAAAACAAAAAAATGTGAATATTGGTATCAAGGACTACCTGGTGGAAGTCAGACTGGGTATGACTAATATATTTTTGGGTTTTTTTTGAGACAGTCTCATTGTGTTGCCCTCAGTAGAGTGCTACAGTGTCATAGCTCACAACAACATCAAACTCTTGGGCTCAAGTGATTCTCTTGCCTCAGCCTCCCAAGTAGCTGGGACTACAGACACCCACCACAATGCCCAGCTGTTTTTTTATTGCAGCTTGGCCAGGGCTGGATACGAACCTGCCACCCTTGGTATATGGGGCCAGTGCCCTACTCATTGAGCCACAGGCGGCACCCAGCCCTGCTATTTTTTGTTGCAGTTGTCGTTTGGCAGGCCTGGGCAGGGCTCGAACCCGCCTGGCAGGGCTCAAACCCGCCAGTCTCTGTGTATGTGCCTGGCACCCTACCCACTGAGCTACGGGCGCCCAGCTTAAAATGATAGTCATTTAACTACTATACACACATGTGTACAGTAAACTTTAGGCCTACTAACAGAACAGCAAGCAAAAAATAAAATTCTGCAAAGGAACAAAAAGAAACACAGCCATTGACTTATGAGAAGGCACACTAAAAAGGGGCTTCAAGGGCAGTGGGAGAAAGCCTGGTCCACTCAACAAGGAAGTCTAGAGGGCCCATGAGAATGTGGGTGTGAGGCAACTGATGACCCATAGACAAGAGCAGTCACTCCCAGAGGGCAGAGAGGCCAGGGAGGGGTCGCCACCATTTCCAACTCTCTCACCTCTTCTTCATGGAACCCATTTCCAACTCTCTTTGGAAGTGCTCTAAACTTTCTCTTTGTTCTTCCTAAATAACATCTTTATTACATTCAAACTTGTGCAGGTTACTTCTGCTTTCTATTCCCACTGCCTGTGCTGCTCTAGTTTTATTTTGTTTCCATTGTTGCTTTCAATTACTGCCAAGCCTCTGTTGAACTCAGTAATTGAACCAGGTCAACTGCAATGGGGGAACCGGGACCCCTGGCTCCCAACAAATTACATGTACAGATACCTTTTTCAAGTTTATTTCTAAACTTGAACAGCTGTAGAAATAAACTTGAAATGTATACGTCTACTATACATTCTATAATATTCAGGATAAAAACAATTTAGAATGGTATTTGGAGCCAATTCATTACAATCAAAATTACTTCAAGTAGCTTTTGTATTCTTCCTTTTAACAAAATACTGCTCGGAACTGGGATGAATATAAAAGTTATTACTTTGCCACTGGTGGACTCCGCGGCTTGTGCTGAGCTGTGTGCCCGCTGTGGCCCAAATGCAGCCAGAGAGCAGCAGTGTGGCTGTGCTTAGTGCTTAGGGACAAGCCCGTCTCCCCTGCCTCTGGCTCCAGACCGGTAAGGTCACCTCCCATCAGGGTTTGAAGACATCTTTTACAATGCATTTCATTTACATTTTAAATAGACTTTCAGAGGAAAAGCTGATCCTAGTCAATGTTAAGAAAGTATAATTTTTGCCACCTTCCTTCAGACTGAGTGTAAATGACTTAATAAATGGCCACAACTTGACCAAACTAAAGGCAGAGGAAGTATCTATACTGACTTTAGAAGGTATGGAGAGAATAAGATTTAAACTACATACACCATGAAAAACTGCCACTAATTCACCCAAAATTATCTGCCCACCATTAAAAAAAAAAAAAAAAATTTAAACAGCCCAAACCCCATAGACTCACATTTTAGAATGTCCTCACATAAAACACCTAGTGATGACTTCAGGTGGTCACTTGGAACCATGTTCTGGTTTTGGATACACCCAGCCCCTAGCACAGAGGTGGGGCAGGCACTAAGCAAGTCAACTGTCACCAGTTACCTATCAAAATACAGAATGATCACTCGCATCTTTAGGACAAACTAGTTCAGGGGAACTAACACCAGACAGAAAAGTTCTATTTATTTTGGACAGTCTTATTATATATCGCCCTCAGTGGAGTGCCATTGTATCACAGCCCATAGCAACCTCAAACTCTCAGGCCCAAGCAATCCTCTTGCCTCAGCCTTCCAAGTAGCTGGGATTACAAGCACCCAACACACCTGGCTATTTTTTGGAGCTGGGGTCTCCCTCTTGCTCAGGCTGGTTTTGAAATTCTTAATTCAAGCCATCCACCCACCTGGGCCTCCCAGAGTGTTGGTCTTACAGGCATGAAACACTAAGCCCAACCTCAGACAGAAAGGTTTTTCTTTTTGAGTGTCTCACTTTGTCGTTCTCTGTAGAGTGCGGTGACATCATAGCTTACAGCAACCTCAAACTCTTGGGCTCAAGCGATCCTCTTTGCCTCAGCCTCCCTAGTAACTGGGACTACAGATGCTCACCACAACTCCTGGCTATTTTGTTTAGCAGGCCTGGGCCAGGTTTGAACCCACCTGTGAGCTAGGCTGATGCCATAGCTAGCACTCCACCCTGGGCGACAGTGAAACCCTATCTCAAAATAATAAATAAAAAAAGAAGGTAAAACATTTGTTTTTTTTGAGTTTTACTTTGTTACCCTCAGTAAAGTGGTATGGCATAGTTCAAAGCAACCTCAAACTCTTGGGCTCAAGTAATCCTCTTGCCTCAGTTTCCCAAGTAGCTGGGACTACAGGTGGCCACCACACTTGGCTATTTTTAAAGATGAGGCCTTGCTCTTGCTCAGGGTGGCCTGGAACTCCTGAGCTCAGGCAATCCACCCACCTACAGGGTAGCTAGGATTACAGGCGTGAGCCACCACACCCAGCCTAAGAAATGTGCATTAAAGGAGTTACATCCATTTGTTTATTAGCTAGTGAAGGAGACCACAACAGGCTCTGGATTACTCAGCAACAAGTAGATAACAAGAAACATCTTTTTCTTACATTAATTTTCCCTCACCTAGTATTTTAATTTCATTCAAGTTTATTTATTTTTATTTATTTGAGACAGAATCTCACTGTTGCCCTTGGTAGAGTGCGGAGGTGTCACAGCTGACAGCAACCTCAAACTCTTGGGCTTAAGCAATTCTCTTGCCTCAGCCTCCCAAGTAGCTGGGACTATAGGCGTCCACCACAATGCCCGGCTATTTTTGTTGCAGTTGTCATTGTTTAGCTGGTCAGGGCCGGGATCAAACCTGCCACCCTTGGTGTATGTGGCTGGCGCCGTAACTACTGTGCTTATGGGCAACAAGACTGTTCCCCAAGTTTAAAGGTCTGATTTCACTTATACTCTCAAAGTGATAGATGAATATTAAATTAATGTTTACTTTGAGGACTGATAACTGGCAGGTTCAAAAACAAAAGAAATTACAAGTAAAGAAATTTATACAAGAAATGTCACATCAAGAATACTGTTATCGCTACAAATTTTATTCACAAACTCATCTTTGTGGTTTTTTTTTTGTTGTTTTTTAAAAAAAATTCCCATTATGAACTGGTTTGGTCAATCAACTACAACACTTCCTAGCAGACATGGTAAAAATGGCTCGGCTCAGAATCGCCCAGATCTTTCACGGTCTCGTGATCGCCTCCGGTCTCGTTCCCGGCCTCCACCTCCGCCACCGCCACCACCACCACCACCACCACGACCACGGTCTCTAGACCGAGAACGACGCTCCCGGGACCTGGACCTTGACCTATGCCTACAGCAAAGAAAAAGAAAGAAAGAAAGCTGTAGCATCACTTCAAAACAAAACCACAATTACTAACACACTGAGATACTGCATCTTGTTAAACTGATGCCAATAAAGAAAAAATTGTTGCCAATTAAACTGCAAGCCATCACTTGGGAGATGTACCTTGATTTGATTTTTTTTTTTTTTTTGAGACAGACTCTCACTCTGTCACTCTTGATATGAGTGCCGTAGCATCACAGCTCACAGCATCCTCAAACTCTTGGGCTTAAGCGATTCTCTTGCCTCAGCCTCTGAAGGAGCTGGGACTACAGGCGCCCACAATACCCAGCTATATATATTTTTTAATAGTTTGTAAATGTTTTATACAATTTTGTTGTAAATAGGGCGGTGCCTGTGGCTCAGTGAGTAGGGCACCAGCCCCAGCTATTTTTTTGAGACGAGGTCTTGCTCTGGCTGGTCTCGAAACTGTAAGCCCAAGCAATCCACCTGCCTCAGCCTCCCATGTGCTAGAATTATAGGTATGAGCCACTGTGTCTGGCCTTGATTTGAGATGTTCAAGTTTGAGGCAAAAACCCAAACATCTTAAAACTGAGTAAGTATGGTATCTTCAAACTTTTATACCTTCTAGAACCAACTTAAATGACCACAGGGAATCCTGATGAAAAAGTGAACTGAACATACACCAAACTCTCCCTCACCTGGAACCAGGCCTGACCCACAGGTGCTCATTAACTGCTATAGGGAGAGCAGGGTTGTTTTTCTCCTGTATTCTTGTTGACAGTAAGATAGAATCACCAGTACGTGTCACGGGAGAACTGCGCTATGATCAGAACTGGATCTAATTGTCAAACACAAACCACACTCTAATGCCTTGATTTTCCCTGCTCTGACACAATGGTCAGGCATTTAAATGCCCAACCAGACATACATGACCACTGTGCCCACTTCTGCCAATGTTTTGAAGACACCACTAATCTGCCCCTAAATCAAAAGAAGACCCAGTGGGCATATGCAGTATTTAAAGAAAGTTATGTTACCTGTCAGGGAGAGAAACTAATAAATACTCCATTTCTTCATTAACCTAATTTTAATGGTTACCCACTTAACGACCCCTTGCTTAGGTACCAAGGTTTGATCTCTACTGGACAAACAGGGCAATGAAACTTTTGTCTGTGAGCAGGCTAATGTTCTTCTCCAAAGCACACATTTTTATATTTTAAAATAGTACCATATTCTAAGCAGTGCTTTTATTATAAAATAAAAAGAAGTGACACTTCTGACATTTTTGTTTCCTAAGGGCAATAAAAGCCATCAGGCAAGACAATAGCTACCCGAGGTACTCACTTCTTACGACGGCGCCCATACAGCTCGCGCCGCAGTTCTCTGGAAATGGGCTTTAAATGCATGAAGTTGCAGAAGCCACCTCGCGTACACTCTCTGTGGGTCAAAAGCAGAGCTCATCACATCCTGCACACAGGCCCCTGGACTGTGCTCAGCCACCATGGCGGCTGCATCCACTCATCCCACACTCACCCCATCTCGTACTGACGACAACAGGCTTCTCTGAAGTCCGTCACGGGTGACAGCTCAGCATGGATTGGCTGTCCATTAAACCAACGGTTATTCAAGTCAATCACAGCCTTTTCTGCATCCTCTTCACGGCGAAACTAGAAAGAAAAAACAAAATAAAGGTATTTGGCACTCACACTTTAGTAACACGTTTCCAACTAGTAACCCAGAGACACTATGCACTCACTTGTATAATAGGGTGGAATGATGCTGCTGGACAATTAAAAAAATAGCCAACCTCTTATATAGGAAGCTTAATCTCATTATAGTCCAAGATTATGCCATATGTTGCCTTCATTTTCAAATCCACTGGTTAAAGATGCAAATTTAATGATTGTATAGGCAAAGTCTTTAAAAAAAAAAAAAAAAAAAAAGGAAAGAGACCAAATATATAAACTAACTCCCCCAAGTCTAAGCAGCTTCTAACCAACAATTATTAACACATCTTTCACTAAATGCTGATGACCACGGTGTGCTGCCCTAATAGTGCTGATAGGACACACAGGCCGGTAAGCCCAACTTTGGTCCAGCTGACAGAGCTGAGTCACGACCCCAGCCCTGCAGTGAGCCTGAGCACACAGGGTTCCAGGTCTACCGCTCGTAGGCGTTTGCCTCCGCCGCCGCCCACAATGTGGCACCAGGGCTGTCTTGCTCCTACCTTGACATACACGTTTCCCACCAGGTGGTCTCCCAGGTTATCACAGACGTTCATCTCCTCAACTTCACCATACTTCTCCTCCATTTCTGTAAAAACCTCCTGAAAAGAGAATGCAGTGGTATAAGGTTAGTTATATATATTATGAGTGTAATTAAAAAAGAAAATAAAGGCCGGGTGTGGTGGCTCCCACCTGTAATCCCAGCACCCTGGGAAGCCAAGGCAGACGGATCACCTGAGTTCACGAGTTCAAAACCAGCCTGAGCTAGACTGAGACCCTGTCTCTAAAAATAGCTGGCTGTTGTGGTGGGGGCCTGTAGTTCCAGCTACTTGGGAGGCAGAGGCAAGAGAATCGCTTGAGCCCAAGAGCCTGAAGTTGCTGTGAGCCATGATGCCACAGTGCTCTACCCAGGTCAACAAAGTGAGACTCTGTCTCAAAAAAGAGTGTAATTAAATAAAGCTCAAGTGTTAAGTATGCTTATTAGTGGAGAAAAATTTAAATTCCTTCCAAGGTCAATAGGTCTACCAGCTAGAGGTCAATTTTTTTTTTTCACGGCTTCTCAGAGGCAAAGAGTTCTATTTTCTTACCTCAAAAAATTCATCATAGTGTTCCTGCATCTCAACATCGCTGACAGCACCTGGAAACAACAGAAATCTTGCTGGTTAGGACAGGCTGACGGAGAGCGAACTTTTGTGCTTAAACTCAAACTGCTACAACGACACACGAGATTATCTAGAGAAGCCCGGCAGAGCTGCTCTCCACAGCACACTGAGGCGGCTGCGTCTCACAGCTACTTGTTAATGGTGGCAACTGTGCCGAGATTTAAATGTCCCTATCGCAGTCTCGATTCTGGTTATTAAAGTATTAAAACCACAACCAGTTTTAATCAGCATCAAAAGGGCCAGAAGTTTTAGGAAGCATAACAGGAAAAAACTGAATCTAAAATTAAGGAACTTTTAAATAAAAATTTTTTCTTTTTAAGATTTAGAATAGAGGCCCCATAAGCACGTTGATTTGTTTCCCCTCTTACTACTTTAAAATAGAAATGGAAATCAGGGTAAGGGATTAAGAATTTATGTTCCTAACTAGCTTCTTTTATGGACGGCCAGCCATAGAATGCTATAAAAAATATTCTTTCTGATGCGATTAAAACCCAAGCAACCATAAAAACTCAGTAGGATCATTACCAGGCACAATTACCGTATTTTGGATGCCCCCCCAAAGGGGGGCATAAGGAGAAAGTTACAATGCTTTTGTTGAAGGAAGCATTCTTAAATTTCAAAACTATTTTCACCCGCTCATTCTTCACAATTCACATGAACTAAGTAAAGCCATCCATTATGTGGATAGATATTGCAAACTTATCTGATTTTATGTTCAAATCTAGAATTTTCTAAACTCAGATATCACAAAGCTGGTATGTCAGTAAACCCATGTTCTAAATGGATAGATGGGGACAGGCAAAGGCCCGACTGGCTTCAAGGGTAGGTCAGCTCAGTCTGAGACCTTCCACAGGCCATGTTCCTATGACCAATCAGCTGACGATGTTGGCTGCCTCATCTGGTGCAACCCAGCAAAGCATCTGACTTTAAGTTTGCTCAGAGCTTTTTTATCTTTAAAGACAAAACCTAACTCATCTTCTGACTTTGAAAATGATTTAAGTCCACTTTCTAATCTAGCTGGGGCTATGATGCAGTAATTTTGGAATTTCTAGGAATATAGTTGACCTTCAAACCCAAAACTTACTGACAGCCTGCAAATGGTACCATAGGATATCCTGATTCAAAAGCTAAAACTCATTTCCTTTCCCACATCAGAAAGAATGTGAGGAGGAAAAATAATATTTACATGCTCAAAGTATTAGTAGCTTTGAGAAAAGGTTTTGTGGTGATTATTTTAAATAACCTGGTTACACCCATTCTGCTCAAAGTTTCTGAATCAATCAAACTGACTAGAAGGCGGAGACAAAAGCAATAAAATATTAACTACAAATTGATTTAAGTGACTCAAGCTATTTTAAATAATAAACTTGAACAACAAACCAGTTTTCTTACAGAAATATTATTCTTAAAACTGGGATTCACATTTAACTTTTATCCACACATATGAACCTTTTTCTACATGTGAAAGGGTATGTTGTTAAAAAGAGCCAGTAATTTTAGGTAATTAATTTCTTCCTAAAATGAAGAATTAGAATTTCATTTAACTTTTACAAAATGGACCCCAGAATTGGAATATTTAGCAATAACTAAACTTTTATTTATAGTATACGCAAAGCAAGAGTATTGTGAATTGTAAATAAAGACACAAAGGAAACTAATACAACATTCTATCGTCAATAAAGCACACACAATCCCCATGTAAACAACCAGGGTAAAGAATGATTAATTACTGTTACTTAGTCACCTACTTGCCACTCATTTTTATCCCAGGGAGGAGTGGTTAACAAAAATTATTTAATAAGTCAATATATAAACATTTCCCTCCACCCATTAATCTTATTAAAGACCAAAACAAAAACAAAATAAAACAAACAAAAAACCAGGTATTTTAAACCAGGGGTCATCAAGTAAATCCTGCTACCATCAGATTCAGGGAAAGAAATCTCTGCTGCCAGGTCAGCATTAGCATAGAAAAGCATTCAGTGCCTCAGTGGGAAAATTTGCCAGAAATCCCCACCCCACACAGAACGTACATCTCTCTCTGAGCATAACCCAGACCTCCCAACCGGGGGCCAGCTTGAGAGGGGTGGCCCCAGGATCATTCCTCCCAGTGCAGGTCACCCTACAAACTGAGGGGATCTGAGTGAAGGGCAGATCCAACGTAAGCTTATGGCTGGCCAGGGGTATTTCCATTTTTATTGCCTTGAAACATACTGGCCAATGAAAACTACTTTGGTTTGGACTTCTTGATTTTAGTTAAAGAGTCCAGGTGTTCAATTCAATTTATCCACAAATGACCAAACTCCAATGATAACATAGTTGGATACTTTAAAAAAAAAAAAAACAAAAAAACAATTAAATTTTACTTTTCTGAACTTTCCAACCATAGTAATCTGTATCTTGTTCTCTAAAAACTACCACTCAATAAATATTCACAACCTAAAATTTCTTATTTCCAGTACAGGAAGAAACTGGTAATGTCTACTGAATGCCCAGTTTAAATTTATTTCCCCACCAAATACTCTTTTAACTTTCCAAATGTAGCAAACTCCAACTTCTATAGCTGGATATCATACGTATGCAAAGTGCACCGAGTGTCTTTTCTGTCAAGGACCCATCTGAACTGAGCACATCCACCCAGTGTGAGTAACTGGCACAGGGCTGGTGAGTGAGAAAAACTCAGGGTCAATGCAAGCTGCAGACTCTCACTTGGGAAACATGCTCAGAACCCTCTCACAGCTAAAGCATGACCTCCAAAATGGAGTTTAAGGGGGAAAAAAAGGATAATAATAAATAAAATCTGAAAAATGACTTTAAAACAGTTTGTTTTTTAAAGTTTCAGAAAGTGGAGGCCAATGCGGGTGGATTCCTGAGCTCACAGGTTTGAGATCAGCCTGAGCAAGTGCAAGACCCCGTCTCTAAAAAATAGCTGGGCGTTATTGTGGCGGGAGCCTGTAGTCCCAGCTACTCAGGAGGCTAAGACAAGAGAATTGCTTGAATCCAAGAGTTTGAGGTTGCTTTGAGCTATGATGCCATGGCATTCTATCAAGGGTGACAAAGTGAAACTCTGTCTCAAAAAAATAAAAAATAAATAAAAAATAAAGTGCCAGAAAGTGGGAAAAACATTCAAACACTGTTGCTCTTAGAGGGAAAAATGTAACTTGATGTTTAGTTCCAGTACATTCCCCCTAGGATGACGGTCTGAATAAAGAACAAGAGAGTGAAAACAGCACCAGACTGTTGTAAAGGGCACCCTTTTCAGTCCTTTTCCCTCAACATGGAGGCAATTCAAATTGCCAACAGAGGTTTCCATGGGGTCAGTGGGACAAAAACTTCTTGCCACCTCTAGTGAAAAGTGGTCCTTGACACTACCACGGCAGACCAGATGGAGTGGACACTGAGCTCTGACACGCAAGCCCAGGGAACCAGGGAAGGAACTTGTATGAACTTACAGCGCAAACCGTCAGCAGACTGGGAAGAGTTTTGAGGGTTACGGTAAATGTTCAAGAGGGCAATGGTCTGAAATACAAAACGCAACAACTTTATATTATGGAAAATTAAATGTAAACACTTAACCGGTTGCCTTTGGTAATCACTTCAGTCGAGATTCAGTGCTGAAAAAGAGCAAGTTATTTTCTTCAGAAGCAGAGATGTTTTCTCTTAGTTGATGGCTGTCTTGAAACACCCTAACACTGCAATGTAACAGAGATCTCATGATATACTAATACTGTATTTCTGTTTACAGAATATGAAAAGTCTCCATTTCAAAATTTCAGTTCAGGTAAAAGTGCAAAGAGCTTACCAGCCTACTACTGAAATTTTCTTAGATGTTACCGAAAACTTTTAATGAACTGAGAAAGAAAAGTGCCTATATCAAATGATGAAAAAATTACTGTATTAGAGAAATACAATAATTACATATCATGAAATCTCTACTTCCTAGAGAAAAAATTATAATGGTGAAATAAAACCCACACTTATTGGGCAACTTACCTTATTGATTCCTTAATATTCCTAAGATTTTTAATTTTACAGAAAGAACTTAACAAAGGCCAGGGGTTCAGTCACTGTAAAAACCAATGATCGGCCAATAATGTCAAAACCCATTTCACATGGATAGGCCACTCTCATGACAAAGGTCAATGAATGGAAAAGGCCAAGCCAGAAACCTTCCCTACAAAAGAAAGCCTCCTGAACGTGGCCAAGTATCAAGTTCTTGCTGTGTGCGCCAAGGAGTTCCAGCACCTTGTCCTGTTTGCAACAGCTCTATGTCAGCAGCTCAGAAGCCAACATTATTTGTCTCAATTAAGAGTGGGCTCTTTAACACCATTGTTTTAAAAAAATTTCTCCAACTGTGGGACTTACAGTGTGAGCCGTCAGCCGTCTGTGCACTGTTTTGGGGATTACGATAGATGTTTTGAATCAAGATGGTCTGCGGGGAAAAAAAAATAAAAAGGGGAATTCTACTGGCTGCTGTGCATATATTAGACAATTGCAAAGAGACAATTTGTTTGCAAATGGCTAAACGTTCGTTTTTCCCGCAAGTCAGACACTTGTCTTCTGAAGAGTACACCAAAACCATCATATTATGAAAACAGAGTTTGAGCAGTGACTTGGGTCAAGTCAGCCAGCAACCAAGAAGAAATTGTAATTGTTTTAATTAGTCCCACGTTATTAAAGTGTTTGAATACAAGATAAATAATAGAACACTAACATGTTCTTGTACTTCAAGCTACCAGACACTAAGACGTAGAAAAATTCACATTATAATCGTATTCCCCACACAAAATAATTTTTCAAAACCAAATGCATAACTCAACTGTATGCAGTACATCAAGTTCTCTGGTCTTAGCAAAACAGGCACACCAAACAGGTTTCTTAACTGTCATGGATACCTGACTCTTATTTACACTTTCTTGGTGGGATCTCTGTTTACATAATACAATAGTTTAAAACATTTGCTCTTTTCCGATCCTTCTTTTAAGGAAAAGATCCTTTTAGCCCTTGTGCTTTAAACTGGATCAGGCAGACTTGAAACCTTACACTGTACCGTTCTTCTTAAAATCAAGTTGTCTGAAAAAACAAACCATGTTTAAGTTAGTAGGCTAATATATTACATGAATCTTAATGTCCACATCACTGTAAGAAGCTTACAAAGAAACCCACCCTGAGTTACGCTAAAGATTTACAAGCTAAATCAATAATTGTATGAGAAAAAAATAAATGTTCAGTCTAAACAGTATGTATGTAAAGCAGTTTTGTAAGTGGTTTTACAGAAGCAGCTGTTTAAATGGGAGTGCTGTGTGAGGGGAGCTCCCCAAGGGTCTGTGGCTGGGAAACTTACCTGGCAGGAATATCCAGCAGCCAGGTTGCACACACTTAACCACTTGGACTCAAACAGGTCCAGGACCCTCCCCAAGCCTCAGGTCCTTCCTCAAACTGACTTTACTAAGTTTCCAAACGGGACACTGCAGCATGAAAACTTTGATGCAAAGTTCAACTGAGCTCTAATTGTCAACAGTAAAATTCACTGTGGGTCTCACTCAAGTAATGTGGTGGCTGTTTAATGAAGAAAACTTCACTTAAAGGGGCAATACAGTTCCAATACCACCATAGGTGGCTAGGATTACCTAAAACCAACCAAAGACACCAAACTAGTAAATCATCTTAATCAAATTAAGATGCTTAAGCAAACATATCTCTGACCCCTTAAACTCTAATGCAATCACCATCACCATGCTATTTGATCCACAGTGCCCCAATTAACTTCACATTTGGTATTTTGAGGTAGTCCACCATTCAGAAAAAAAAAATCAAGGGTCTCTGGCTAGCTTAAAGAAAACGTTTATAAAGGACTGGGTGGACACACACTTAAGGAGCATGGTTACTGTACCATCTATGGCCAGTGGGTTAGCTAGGGAGATTTAGCTCATAACTATCTTTTTTTTTTTTTGAGACAGAGTCTCACTTTGTCACCCTTGCTACAGTTCCACGGCATCATAGCTCACAGCAACTTCAAACTTTTAGGCTCTAACTATCCTCTTGCCTTAGCCTCCCAAGTCACTGGGACTATAGACGCCTGCCACAATGCCTGGCTATTTTTAGAGTCAGGGTCTCACTCTTGCTCAGACTGGTCTCCAACTCCTGAGCTCAGATGATCATCTGCCTCGTCCTCCCACAGTGCTAGGATTACAGGCAAAAGACACTGTGCCTAGCCCTTGTTCATAAATACTCAAAAAAAAAAAAAAAAAAAAAAAAAGAAATTAAAAGCAACTTCTCCAATATTCTGAAATTCTCCCAAAGAAACAGACACAATCAGTACTAACAGATAGAGTCTTATTATACTAACCACTTAGTAATTAGGAACAGTTGGAGGGGGAAAAGCCATCACCTGATTCCTTCCTAATACACACTGCACTATGTGGGATTTTCTGTGGGTTTCAAAAGTAAAACACCCAGGTTGCTCACTTACACTGAATGGTGGATTTTCTTAAATGCTTACAGGAAAACATACACAAAGATATGAACTCAAAGGCAGGGTTCTGGCAGCTTCCAGGGACCATACATGATAGTTATCCAATAGTTCAAAGGCTTCACGTTCAGACTACAAAGAGGGGTAGGAGGAGCTCACTAGCCCTAAGTTTAGAAAGACTCCAGTGTAGATTTTCAAATTTTCCCACAAACGTGGGCAAAAGTTATCTTTCTCCCTTAATCTGCCAGTGATTCCTGGGTGCAAACTCTTGCCTTTTCAATTAACCAAAAATCAAACTAAAATCACTATTTTTGGTTCAACTGAACTCAGAAGGTCTAAGCCCAAGATAATAGGCAACTAGCACTTGATTAACAGACCTACCATGAGCCATGCACGCTCATCTCCCACTGGTTAAGCTCTGTTTTCACCAATTTGCATAACACAGTGTAACTTGCTGTTTCCTCAACTAGGGATTTGAAAGGAAGGACATACCCCAAGAAACCTTAGCACGTTATGATGGACCCAGTCAATCACTCTAGCTCATAAGGTGGCTCCATCACCTCTGCTGGAGCAGGGGACAAGAACAGAAAGCCCACGCTGCATCCTGAGGCCTGCGAGAGAGGTGCCACCAGCCCTAGACACACATCTACCAGAGGGGGAGGAGGATGGCAGGGCAGTGACTACTGGACACAGCCAGTGCACAAAAAGTTATTTTCAAAAAATTCCTCAATTAATAAAAAACAGGAATGGAGTTCTTGGACCTTCTGCTGGGAGTAGTTTATCTGCCTTGTTCTTATTTTAACAAAAGAACATACTCAAGAACACAAATGGAAAATAAAACTAGAGAAAAAAGTGACTTGCTCAATGTGAGAAAATTATTAATTGCCTCTTAAAAAGTACATAAAGTTTAGATAATTTACATGAAAACAAAAAAAGAAAAAGCAAACAAACCTGGCTAAAGGTCGGTTTATTGTGCAACCGAGAGCACCGGTCTCCATGACGACATGCTCCAATTTTGAAATAAAATGAACAGTTGACTCTGGAAGGGAAAATAAGAACTGATGATTTTGCTGGGAAATTATCAAGCACACGGAGCTATGTCATTACCATGATACACACTATCAAACTTTCATTAACTTCACAGAAACACAGGCACATAGTTTTCTGCGGTAGTAAGGATTTTCCTCTTCCTTGTGATATTTTAGGACAACTTAAATCAACTTTCCTTTCTATAAACATGTTACTCTTTTTTTTTTTGAAACAGTCTCGCTACGTTGCCCTCAACACAGTGCCATGGCATCACAGCTAATAGCAGCCTCAAACTCTTGGGCTTAAGTGATTCTCTTGCCTCAGCCTCCCAAGTAGCTGGGACCACAGGAGCCCACCACAACGTCTATTTTTTGTTGCAGTTGTCATTGTTGTTTAGCTGGCACTGGGTTGGATTCGAACCTGCCAGCCTCAGCGTATGTGGCTGGCACCGTAACCACCGTGCTACAGGTGCTGAGCCAACATGCTGTTCTTTGAATAAAGTCCACTTGAATCCTAACCCAATTCTTCCTCATCAAAACCTAAATTTAACTTAAATTATGTCTGTTCTTCAGTTTTCCATAATGAAATTCTCTCTTGAAACATAAAGCAGTATAGTATGTCAAGATTCTGCCTCTGCTACTAGTTGCCTGGGCCAAGGGAAGTTCCCCAGGTCTTAGATGCTATCTGGAAAAGGAAAAAAAAGCCTTGGCATTGTTCCAAGAGCTAGCGAGAACGTATGTGTGCTTCATACACAGTGCTAAGTGTTATCATTACACAGGAAAGAGAAGTAGTTCAGGTTCTCTGAAAAACCTATGAGATAGGTTTCCTATACCACCAGAAAATTAAAAAAACAAAAAATAGGTCTTAAGTAAGTAACTCTCCTGGTTTCAACATTCTGAAGACAAGAGCTATTAGGGGACATGTCTTAAGAGACACCTGAGGTCACCCTATCTTCAATGCAAAGCCCTCCCTTAATGCTGTTCAAATACTTTAATGATCCTGAGCAAATGGAAAACAGCAATCATGTCTCTCTGACAGCAATGGTGAGTGGTTTAGCAGAGTTATGATGAATTATGAAATGTTCCTAGAACTAGGTGGGCTCCTCTCAAATTTCAACTTGCTGAGGGGGGAGGGCTACCTGTAAATTCGTTTTAGCAAGTGTCATCTATTTAAATAATAAATCCAGAGTTAAGATGGAAAGACCTCAACCTCAATGAAATTTGAGGAACCATGAAGACTGACGGCCACTGATTTATTATCAAGTAGCAATAAACGTGGGGAAGTCTGACCTTATCAGGAGAGGAAAATGATTACAATGTATTTGCAAGCTTATTTTAGAAGAAACATGAAGACTGATGGCCAATGATTTATTATCAGGTAGCAATAAACGTGGGCAAGTCTGACCTTATGAGAGGAAAATGATTACGATATATTTGCAAGCTTATTTTAGAAGGCTCACTTTATTATCTGGGTAGAGTACTGTGGGGTCATGGGTTCACGTGATATTCCTGCTTCTACCGCCCTAGTAGCCAGGACTACAGTCACCTACCATAATACCCCGCTAATTTTTCTAGTTTTAGTAGAGGCAGGGTCTTGCTCTTGCTCAGTCTGGTCTCCAACTCCTGAGCTGAACCAATCCACTTGCCTCAGCCTCTCAGAGTGCTAGGACTACAGGTGTGAGCCACTGTGCCTAGCCTAAAAAGCTCAGTTGAGCAGATAATAACTTATCTTTAGAAAATCTCCTGAAAATGAAGAGCTTATTTAAAAAAATACCTCAAAATGGTCTATCTCCCTAAAATTAATACCCAATTATTTCATATAATCCAAATAATTCTTGTTCTTCCTGTACTTCTAGTGATGGCTTTCTTTTCACAGAGACCAGACAGAATTTAGTAAATCAATTACAACTTTTCTAGCAATAAATTCCAGTAGTCTACTTACTAAATTACTAAAACGAAAAGATACAAGGTATCAGAAAGGCTATGCTTGGATCTAGTAGATGTCTCTAATTTCAAATGCATAATAAGCTGGGTTTCTTTCTTTCTTTTTTTTTTAGTTGAGGGTTTGGTGGAGAGTTAAGTGGTCTGTTCATGGTTCACTGCAGCCCCAACTCCTGGCCTCAAGTGATCCTCCTGTCTAGGATTATGTATTTTTTTTAACTGCTTAGAGACCCAAATTTCACTGCTAAAGTAAAAAGAAAACAAAAAAAAGTTCATAGGAACCACCATCTTCATATTTTAGGAGTTGATCTTGTTTCCTAGGAGCTAAAACCCTGAAATGAAAACAAGAGTAACTTAGATTTAAAAATCAACTTTTCTGAATTGATACCATGACTTACTTTCACAGTACAGCTCTAACAGAATGAGATACTGTTGATTATGGCAGAAGTAGAAGAGCATTATTGGGATAAACCTTTAAAGTAAGAGTTTTGCATTAACACATTTTAATGCCATTTTACTTTAATTATCCTTACGAGGACATGTATATTCTTCCTCAATGACTTCCTTGAGGGCCAAGACCCAAATTTCATCCATCTTTGATTTCCCAGATACTAGTCTATAGCTGACACTAAGTAAATGTTTCTGGAGTGATTTCTGCATAAGATTTTACTAGAAAATCCTTATTTAGCTACATTTAGTACTCTCTTCCAAGCAACACAGAAGATTCTATCATGTGTAAAGAGAACATTTTACAAGACAGACTCCATCCTGTAAAACAGAAACATTTAAAACAGTGTTTGAAAAAACTGGCATTAAAAACATTACCTATGACACATTTAGGAATTTATCACTGAAAACATATATTAACATAAGCTTTGTATGGCACTGAAAAATGCCAAGATGACAACTACTTAAGAGTAGATCAACCCAGACGTTTAGTCTGTAGGTTTTCAAATTAAGAACTATCCTCTGAAATGTCTGAACACATTCCCTAGGGTCTATTAAATCAATGCACTGAAAACTAGTATGTGCGAAGGTGACAATAAAGCAAAAGAGAAATTAAAATTTCTACTTTTCACCTAACAATTGATTAAAAAAAAGAAAACTACCAAAACATCTTTTCCTTATACCGGAATTGCATACGCAAGTACAGACAGTCCCCGACTTAACATCTGTGGACTTTTGCGATGGGTTTACCCAACGGGCTTACCGGGACGCAATGCCACCGTAAACGGGGGTAACATCCGTATTTTACGAGCAGACTATGTCTTTTATGGTTAACCCCGCGGTCTCCGTGATACTTCTTCACGTCACATGTCTGTAAAGTGCCGGCCCAATACTAGCTTAAGCCGCCAAGAAGCCTGTTAGGTGGATAAAACGCCAGCACTCAAGGTCCTAAGTTCTCCAACCATTTAACGTCGGCTGGCCCCGTGACATCCAAAGCCCGAAGCTTGAGGAAACGTGTTAGCCGCCAAGAGGCCCAGGCCCGTCAGACAACTCCCGCCCGCGCGAGGCGGCTTCCGCGCGGCGGCGGCAAGGAGGTCCGGGCGCCGCCGGGGCCCCGGGGGAGAGGCGCCGCCGCCCAGCTCCTTCCTCCCGCCGCGCGGCCCACGAGGCGGCTCAGGCGGGCGCGCCAGAGGCCGGAAGAGCCGGCGCTCCTTCCCGCCGCCAGCCCCTCCCCCGACCCGGCGGTGCTCCCGCCACCGCTCAGCCGCCCCACGCACCAGCTGCGCCCCAGCCTAGAGCCCCGGAAGGCGGTTCCTACTCACTTGTCTTTCTCGGTGCCGAAGATGGAGGCCAAGTACTCCGCCATTTCCCACCCGCCGCGGCCGACACCGCTGCCGACGCCGCCGACCCTGCCGACGCCTGAGGGCGACGTCACCCGGACGCGACGACGCTCTCCCCGCCCCCGACGTGGCGGCGCTACCCAATCCGGCGCGGCGCTGCCTGCGCGGGAGCGGGCTCAGCGCTCTTGAGAACTTCCGCCCCTCGACGCGGGAGCTCGGCGGCGCTTTCGGACGCCTGTCAGCCCGCGCTCTCCGTGGCCTCGGCAGCCGCGAGTGGGTCTTAGGCCGAGCGCTTCTCTGCAGAACGCTGGGGCCTGGGGGGCTCCGCTCGCCCGGCCGCGGGGGCACTGGGCAGTGCCGGCGTCCTGCTCCCGGCTGGGCCCTGTCGTCCTGAAAGAAAAAACCCGAGGCAGAATGAGTCTGAGGAAGAGGGCAGCCCCGGGGCGTGGACTCAGGTTGCCCGGTGTACTCTTCGTTAGCAGCTACCGTCAGCTTCTGTTCTGTTCTGTTCTGTTCTTTCCTTTCCTTTTCTTTCCTTTCCTTTTTCCTTTTTCCCCTTTCCTTTCCTTTTTCCTTTCCTTTCCTTTCGTTTTTCCTTTTCTTTTTCCTTTCCTTTTTCCTTCCTTTCCCTTCCCTTCCTTCTTCCCTTCTTTTTTTGAGACAGAGTCTTAACTTGTCGCTCTCGGTAGAGTGCCGTAGCGTCGCAGCTCACAGCAACCTCCAGCTCTTGGGCTTAAGCGATTCTCTAGCCTCAGCCTCCCGAGTAGTTGGGACTACAAGTGCCCGCCACAACGCCCCGCTCTCTCTCTCTCTATATATATATAAATTGCAGTTGTCAGTTGTTTTAGCTGGCCCAGGCTGGATTCGAGCCGCCAACCTCGGTGTATGTGGCTGGCGCTGCAACCACTGTGCTACGGGCGGGCACCGAGCCTTTATTTAATGTTTTTTGGAGACAGAAAAACTGTTGCCCTGGGCAGAGTGCTGTGGCGTCATCATAGCTCACAGTAACCTCAAACTCCAGGTCTCAAGTGATCTTGCTCCAGCCTCCCAAGTTGCTGAGACTACAGGCGCTTGCCAGAACGCCTATTTTTTAAAATTTTTTCTATTTTTTTCTATTTTTTTTTTTTTTTTTTTGTGTTGTTGTTGTTGTTGTAGTTTGGCCAGGGCCGGGTTTGAACCTGCCATCCTGGGTATATGGAGCTAGCGCCCTTATTTTTATTTATTTATTTTTTTCCTTTTATTAAGTCATATACACATGGATCATGAATACATTATGCACATGTGGGGTACAATGTGTTGATTTTTTAATACAATTTGGAGTGCTTCCATCAAACTAATAACTATAGGTTTTGCTTCATTTACTTGATTATTTGTGTTAAGATGTTTATGTTCTATACTTTATAGATTTGACTTGTACCCTTGCAATATGCTCCATCTGTGTGGTCCCGCTGTTTACCTTTCCTCATCAAATCTCCCCCCCCCCTCCCATTTCTCTCGCTCATCCTGGGCTATGGCTGTGATCTATCTTATGTAAGAAAGTGTGAGTAAATATAAATTGGTTTCATAAAAGTACATTGGATACTTTTTCTTCCATTCTTGAGATACTTTACTTAGGAGACTATGTTCCAGTTCCATCCTTGTAAACATAAAAGAGGTAAAGTCTCCATTTTTTAAAGGCTGCGTAGTATTCCATGGTATACTATACCACAATTTATTAATCCACACATGAGTGGGTGGGCACTTGGGCTTCTTCCATGACTTGGCAATTATGAATTGAGCTGCAGTGAATAATCCGGTGCAAATATCTTTGTGGCAAAGTGATTTTTGGTCTTTTGGATATACTCCTACTAGAGGAATTGCAGGATCAAACGGCAGGTCTATTTTTAGATCCGTGCGTATTCTCCAACCTTCTTTCCAAAAGGAATGTATTAGCTTGCATTCCCACCAGCAGTGAAGAAGTGTTCCCTTTTCTCCACATCCATGCCAACATCTGTAGTTTGGGGATTTTGTTATGTGGGCTACTCCTACTGGAGTTAGATGGTATCTCAAAGTAGTTTTGATTTGCATATCTCTGATGCTTAAAGTTGATGAGCATTTTTTCATGTGCCTGTAGACCATGCACCTGTCTTCTTCAGAGAAGCTTCTGTTCAAGTCTCTTGCCCACAATGAAATGGGACCACTTGTTATTTTCTTATTAATAAGTTTGAGTTCTCTATGGATTCTGGTTATCAGACCTTTGTTAGAAACATAACCTGCGAATATCCTCTCCCATTCTGAGGGCTGTTTGCTTGCTTTACTGTGTTCTTGGCTGTGCAGAAGTTTATAGTTTGATCAGATCCCAGTAATGTATTTTTGGTATTGCTTCAATTGCCCAGGGGGTCCTCCTTATAAAATTTTCTCCTAAGCCCATTTCTTCAAGTGTTTCCCCTGCACTCTCTCCAAGAATCTTTATAGTTTCATGTCTTAAGTTTAAGTCTTTTATCCAGTGAGAGTCAATTTTTGTTAGAGATGAAAGGTGTGGGTCCAGTTTCAGTCTTCTACAAAATGCGAGCCAATTCACCCAGCATCA